>JAJIBD010007757.1:0-121829 GCA_021461705.1 Cryptotis parvus | reverse complement strand
TTTTATGTTGCTGGTAAAATGGTAAATGTTAATTTTCAACAAATAGTTCATAAAGAAAGTTTGTAATTTTTTATATCTACCAATGATGTTAATGTCATTGTCTCAAGGTTTTTTTTTTTATTTTTTATTTTTTTTTATTCATTATTTTATTTTTTTTTAAAAATTTTTTTTTTTTTTTAAAAATTACAAAGATATACAATTAAAAAAGTTCATATTTGGGTTTTGGTCAAACAGTGTTGCAGCACCCATCCCGCCACCAGTGCCCATCTCCCACCACCAACATCCCCGGTTCCCTCCCCCTCCCCAGCCCTGCTCCATGGCAGGTTCTTTGATTTCTTTCCCATTTCTCTCTTTCTTTTCCTTCCCCCTCCAGACCATGGATTACAGAACATACATTAAAGGGTTGTCATGTGTATCTTTTTGCCTCTATTTAATGCTCAGTTCTAGGTTGGCATTAGTACCCCTCAACAATTGTTAGCACACTGTTCCATTTCTGTCTTACCTAGCCTCTGAATCCCACACGTTTGTGATAATTTCCACCTTTGACAGGACCTCCTGATATATGTTTCACTTGACCTTGGATATTGGTATCATAATATGTACCTATATATTTATGTTATGCAGATAAATGCAGTCATTCTGTATCTGTCTCTCTCCTTCTGGCTAATTTCGCTCAACATAATCTTCTCCATGTCCATCCATTTGTAGGCAAATTTTATAACTTCATTTTTCTTAACCGCTGCATAGCATTCCATTGTGTAGATGTACAAGGATAGCTAAAAGCAATCCTCGGGAAAAGAAGATGGGAGGCATCACCTTGCCCAACTTCAAACTGTACTACAAGGCAGTAGTAATTAAAACAGCATGGTATTGGAATAAAAACAGACCCGTGGACCTATGGAATAGAATTGAGTATCCTGACACCCAACCTCAAACACATGATCATTTAATCTTTGATAAAGGTGCAACGAGTCTAAAATGGAGTAAGGGAAAGCCTCTTCAATAAGTGGTGTTGGGAAAACTGGGCAGCGACATGTAAAAAAAAATGAATTTGGACCTGTGTCTAACACCATGCACAAAAATCAGATCAAAACGGATTAAAGATCTCAATATCAGATTTGAATCCATAAAGTACATTGAAGAAAATATAGGAAAAACCCTCCATGACATTGAAGCTAAAGGCATCTTCAAAGATGAAACATCACTAACAAAGCAACTAGAAGAAAAGATAAACATATGGGACTACATGAAACTAAAAAGCTTCTGCACCTCAAAAGAAACAGTGACTAAGATACAAAAGCAGTCCACAGAATGGGAAAGACTATTCACCCAATACCCATCTGATAAGGGGTTAATATCCAGGATATATCAGGCACTGGTAGAACTTTACAAGAAGAAAACAAACAACCCCATCAAAAAATGGGGAGAAGAAATGAACAGAAACTTCAGCAAGGAAGAAATTCGAATGGCAAAAAAAAACATATGAAAAAATGCTCATCATCACTAATCATCAGAGAGATGCAAAATCAAAACAACAATGAGATACCACTTTACACCACAGAGACTGGCACATATTCAAAAAGAACAAGAACAACAAGTGCTGGCGTGGGTGTGGGGAAAAGGGGGACACTCATCCATTGTTGGTGGAATGCCGGCTGGTACAGCCTTTCTGGAAAACAATATGGACTTTTCTCTCCAAAAGACTAGAAATTGAACTCCCATTTGACCCAGCCATACCACTCCTGGGAATCTACTCTGGGAAGCCAAAAAATACGCAGAGGAAACACCATCCCTACTTTTATGTTCATAGCAGCATTATTCACAATAGCCAGAATCTGGAAGCAACCAGAGTGCCCGAAAATCGATGACTGCATTGTCTAAGGTTTTGCTGAGCTGTTTGTTGCTAGTTGAGACTTCTGTGTGATTGTTTTCATTTATTGAACTTAGTGGATTTCAATGCTACTTCCCCTCTAATCTTCTGTGCTTCTTTTTCTCTCTCTCTCTCTCTCTCTCTCTCTCTCTCTCTCTCTTTGCTTTTTTTGGGTCACACCCGGCAATGCTCAGGGGTTTCTCCTGGCTCTGCATTCAGGAATAACTCCTGGCGGTGCTCGGGTGACCATATGGGATGCCGGGAATCGAACCCTGGCCGGCATGGGCTGGCCGCGTGCAAAGGCAAACACCCTACCCGCTGGGCTATCGCCTCCGGCCCCATAATCTTCTGTGCTTCTACTGGGCTGTCAGTATTGCGGAATGTGGTGGAGGTGTCATATGTCCACGTATGCAGCTGCATGCTCCAGAGCTGTAGAACTGGGCTAATTCTTTGGCTTGGCATAACTTGAGATTAGTCATGAAGCTATAAAGTTGGGCTGTTTATATGCTGGAGGCTGTGGGGTGTGGGTTCAGCTGCTAGGGCTTTGGCATGGTGGGGACTTGGTCCAATCTGCTCCCTAAGGGCCCCAGAGTTCTCAGCTTGAAAGCCTATGTACCTGGGAGTTTCATCGGTTTGGCATCTATTCTGAGATTAATTGTGAAACTGTGAAGTTGGTCCGACTTTTTGGGGGTGGTTGTGGCTTCTGGGGATTCTGGCACTATGGGGGTGTGAGGTGGGAGAATGTTGCCCACCCCCCACTCTGAGAAGGCCACAGAGTTTTCAGCCTGATCACATGTACCTGAGAGTTTCTTTGACTTGGCATCTTTCCGAGATTACTCCTGCAATGATACTTTTAAATTTAATTTTATTTCTTTATTTTTGCTTTTGGGCTACACCTGACAGTGTGCAGGGCTTACTTCTGGGCTCTACACTCAGGGATCATTCTTAGAGATGCTTGGAGAACCATAAAGGGTGCAGGAGCTATAACTAAGTTTGGCTGCATACAAAGCAAGTACTTTACCTATTGTATTATCTCTCTTGCCCCTGCAATAATATTTTGTTGAATAATATTATTGATACCCTGTGTGTCCAAGTTAAACAAAGGGCTCCCTGGATTTCTGAATCTATAGAAATGTCTTTCCTTGTAAATGGTTGGGTGTTTCAGTTTGACAGCCACTTTCAGATCAGGATGCGTCATCTACAATTTGATAAGGGGGTTTCTCACTAAGACATAAGTTATCAATTGGTCTTCAGAGGGGCAAGTTGAGCTTGCCACCTCCAGTGAACTGTTCTAATACTTATGTGGTTACAAAGAGACCATCACAAAGATTGCTAGCATTTCTAGTCTATCTTCTGGGAGTGAGTGAATTAAATAGATTGGTAGGAATTGAACCCCTCATTTTCTCTCTCACATCATTTGTAAAGAGGACCAATGCTATCGAGATGTCATCACTTCTAATGTGACTGGCTACATTAAATGCTAGAAATAATAATGGGAGAAATCTGAGACTCTCTTTGCTGCATTGTGTGTTGCTGAGGAAATGAAGAACTTCTCATTCAAAAACCTCATTTCCCTTCTTAACTACCAGGGATTTCAGCATCAATGTGGCGTCATGAGCAGACTTGCACTTTGTAAAAACATCCTGAAATCAAACCAGCAGGGGGCGCTGCTACCCTTTCCAAGAATCATTTGGTTCTTAACACAGACAGGGACATCTGGATTATGAACCAAAGATGATCAAGTCTGATATTTATGACACTCTTGTTATAAACTTGAAAAGAGAAAGGTTTATGAGGGTGTAATTTATATTCCTTCTTTAAAAGTTCACATGAAGCTAGTTTATGTAAGCAATCTGTTTGCCATGTGAAAAATGTCTTCATTTAGTCTGGGAAAATGGCCTTGTGAAAGAAAGACCTGTGCTTTGGGAATATGGACTTAACATGTTCCAAATTCACACATCAGTGTAAGATCATCTTAGCAATTGAGTTGGGGGTGGGAGAGTACAGGACTTGGTTGTGATTTTTCAGGGAATGTAGAAATAATTATAGGAGGTAGGATACTGATTACGATAATTCAAGGTGGAGCCTTTTACAGTAGGAGTTTAACTACAGTGAAGTGGTCAAAGAGAGTGTACATGGGAAATAAATGGGTAGCAAGTGGCCATATCTGGAGGGGTGTAGCTGCTTGCTCTATCTCTCTGGGACATAGGCCTATTTTGAGTCACCTGGGGTTTTCAAAAACTGCAGTCTAGGAAGAGTTTGATCCTGAAGGATTCTGTATTATCATCTGGGTCTTGGGTTTGTTACAGGCCCAAGACTGGAGTGAAGTCAATAAGCCCAGGCCCTCTACGGCTTGTTCATTTTTTTGAACAGAAAAGCAAGATTAGCAGTGAGCCAAAATTTTTTTTCTCTGGGAGTAATAGAGAATTGCCATTTGAGGAGCTCTGGTTCAAGTTAAAAAACCCAAAACATGTCTTTAGGTATTCTCATAACGAGAAAAAGGAAAGGAAAGGAACATCCAAGGTCATGGTCAGATGAAGGGGCCTCTTGGTAAAAGCTAGAAAATATTCACTCTTATTAGTCCCCCAAACTGATTTCTTAGGCTGTCACCATTCTAGCCAGTTCAGGGGGTTGGTTCAGAGTAAGTAAGTCTATCTTAACATGGCCTTTAAAGTTTTCACAAGCTTCAGAGCTTTGCTTCTGTTGCTGAAGTTAAGGCAAATGATGACACAGAACCCAGCATTTGCGTAGTCAAGTGATGGATCTTCAGCAGAGAGGTGTGTCTCTGAGGGCTGAAGGGTTGAGAAAGCTTTATTCTATGTGACCCCCATTGCTTTGGTGGAGGTTACTGATGAACCTCTGATGTTTCTCATAGCGTTAGGACAGTGGAGTTCTCAGCAGACAGCCTGGGGAAAAGAAAGATGAAGGGGAAGATGTCTTCAGGCACTGCTGTGAAGGGAACAAGAGCATCCAGAAAAGTACAGAAGCCCCTCTTCAGCTCCATCAGTGTCTTTCACTCCCTATTCAGCCTTTTGGCCAACATCAGAGTTAGTACCTGTTAATACCTGTGTCTTTAGTCCTGGGGCAATTTCTAGCACCTCCAATTCCTTTCTATTAGAGAGGAGAAATGTTTACTACCTGCTGTTTCCAGCCAGCAGAGTGGGAAATCTGTCAGAAGTACAGACCTTCAGACTGGATTAAGAGTTTGATTTGAGGAAACTACATCAATCCACTCTAAAAAAAATGAAAGAGCAAATATTTGATTCCCAGTGTCACACAGCCTCCCCAAGGGACCATCTATGTATCTTGTTTCCCTTGAGGAGAACTAAAGCTCACTAGTGCTTAGGAGTATTTAGGAATTTGCCTCCCCTCACCCAAATCTTTCCAAAGAAATCAAAGAGTTGCCAGTAGCCTGTGGCTGCTGTGAACTATATCTGTCTTGGGCTCAGCAGAGATTAAAAAGACTAATCTGCTGGCTGCTGGTCCGGGGGCCAGAGAGGGGCGACCCCATGCATGAAAACATGGGCAGATGTTCGAATGTTTAGAGGCAAGGGGGGGCCCCCAGTTCCTACTTGCTGGGGTGGGATTGATTAATGGGGGGTGGGGCCAATGCAAATCCAACAAACCAAGTAGGCTGCCGGCAGGAGGGCTGGTGTTTGAACACTGAAAGACTTCGTGGAGGTCTTTAAAAACCGGGTAAGTCCCCATGTGTCTGGAGGTTTAGTGGGAGGTCTTCTTATAAGCTTGGGTGTGGATTTGATGAACCTTCAAAGTCCTTTCAACATTCTGATTCTGTGGTCAAGATTAGACAGACACATGTGGCCACAAAAGAAACAAAATAGGGATCCAATGGAAAGTTTTATGTTTTGTGTCTTTAGTTTCTGCCTGTTTTCAAAAAGAATATGATCTATTGTATGGTGCATCGATCCTGTTCTATCTCTATTTCAAAAACTCAATAGCTACGATGGTCTCATCTTGAGCTTAGACTTCTAATTTAATATAGAAGCATTTATTCTTTATCCTAAACACCCAAGACCCAGAACAAAAGGTCTGAAAAATACATTATTTCATAATTTTATTGATGTACATATTTGAAGTCATTTGCTTATCCCTCCCCCAAGTCACTTGTATTACTTGTCTTCCCGTTGATCATCGATTTGCTCAAGCAGGCCCCAAGTCTATCAACATAATTTGGATTTTCTGCTAATGTTTAAAATTTGCCCCCAAATAAAAGTAATCACCTAGAACAAACCAAAAATCCAAATAGTGTTTTACAGAAACTATCTTTTTTCTTTTGGTAGGCATTTCTTGCCTGAGCAAGATAATTTTTCTATTTAATAAAATATATTTTGAATACTCAGGAGGGATTTCTTTTGAAATCTAATCCACTGCTGTCTTTCTTCAAGTTTTGAATTTACTCAGTGTAGAAAGGTGATCTGCATTTGTTCCATACTATTCATCATTACACCCCATTCCATTATAAATAAATACTGACCTTGTTCTGATGTGAAGCCAATGAGGGTGTGAAATACAGCAAGTAGAATGTTCTGATGCAGAAATCTGAGCATTCCAAGCAATAGGAACACAATTACTTCTATTCCAAAGAAGTATAGACAGTCCCAAGTTGGTCTTTCTAATTCCTGTTCTGTTGCCTTGGAAAAGTAACACAATAGTTATCAGTTGCTTTGGGAAATTGCCTATGTTATTTCGGGATTTCCAGTTGAATTTTTTTCTCCTCTAGGGTCTATTTTTTGGGAAGTAGTTCTGTTCTTTCTTTGGGCCTTTTGAACTTCTTTTGAGAGTTGTTTTTTGTGAACTTTTGACCTAACTACTAGCAACCAGTTTCCATTTGGATCCCTAGAAAATTTCATCCTTTTAGTGGTGCTGGGAATGATTGCCTTATTCATTATTTTTCTCAGTCTGCTATTCTAGGAAAGAGATTTTTGAATGATGAGGGATGTTAGTTACCATTATATTAGAAAAAAGGAGGAAAAAAATTTGGGAGAAGAGGTTCTAGACCAGGAATGCTAATGGCAAATGGAAACCATACCATGAAAAATGGATAACAAGGAGGAGCCAGTGAGAGGATACGGTTACTTCCACAATGTAGTATATGTCTTTCTAAAGTAGCTTATGGGGAAAATAGAATTGGGTGGAACATTTAATTTCTGTATAGTCTAATAAGGAATACTGTTCTAAAATCCTAGTAAAAGTTCTAAACATCTTAAATCACTCATAAATAAAAGAAACCCCACCAAAGTAAGTAGTTACCTCACTTTTTAGAAAGCTTGAGGTTGATCTGTAGGAATCCTACCTTAAAATGTGGGTCTTCTGAGTTATAGAGAGGAGGGAGAGGGAGGGAAATGGCTAGACAAAAATGTTATAGCATCAAAGGTGCTCCTGTTTGCCCTGTTTTCCTTCTGCCCTGACTTAAAAAGAAGTTTAGTATTTTCTGTTCTCTACTTCTTTCACAAAGAGGCTGCATACATGACTTGAAGTAGATGAGAGGCTGTATGTGGGAACTGGTCCCTCAGCCCTGGACTTATTACCATCAACCCAGGCTGACTATGAGAACAGTCAATAGAGGGATTGTCGCACAATTCTAGCAGACAACAGCTTCAATGTGTTCTGCTCTGCTGGGCAGCTGGACGTCATCATCGACATCTGTATCTTTATCAGTGGTACTCAGGCTTGTTCAAGAGAGACGTGGTAGCCCCAGTAGTTGCTCCTGTGAAACAACTTTTTTTTTTTACTTTGGCTGCATTGTCATCAAACCTGATGTCCTTAGGGCTCTGGTTTTGTGATATTACCTCTTCTTTTCGTTTCTTTATGTTTTATAATTTTTAACTTGTCAAGATTTAAACTTTTTCCTTTTCCATTGCTAGAGAATTTTCTTCCTGAAGCTATTGATCCATGTTTGAGAAGTTGCAATGATACTATAGGTAGAAAATTATGCAAATTTGGGAGGAACTCTGTATAGTCAAAAAAACAAAGGACAAAAATCTAGTGGTGAAGGAGAGCAAGAAGAGGAATAGGTGGTATTAGTGTTTCTCTGTGGTTGCTGCATTTAAGATTTGATGTCTTAAAATTGACTAGGTGCTTCTAGATAATTTAAGTCATAGTTCCCTTTGTGAAAAGCTGTATGAGATATCAGATATTTTGTGTCTCAAAAATTATGTCTCTATTCTTCTACCTTGCATAAATTGGCACATTGCAGAAAAACTTTGTAATTGAATGTGTACATATAAAATACTTAACTCCAAAGCAGATGTATAATATAGTAAGTGGTATGTACTTATGAGCTAATGTTCATCTACTATGATGAACAGTATCTTAGAATTGTTAGCTCAAACATGATGAGTACAGTCGACTTGTTCACTGTCTCAAAGCATAGCGGTGAAACGTTCTGCTGCATTACCAGTTAACACAAATGGAGAAACCTTTGTGCTTCCATGAGTATGGGCTAAGGATGCCCTGGGTCTGAATTTTAGCTTTGCACCTACTAGTGGTATAATTATAAGTAAGCCCCTCAGTCTCCACCATTCTGGTTTTACATTTCAAAAAATGGAACTATGAAAACTTTACCTTTGTAACTGCTAGTAAAATTCCTGCTTGTGAATTCAAAGTAAGAAAATAATATCATGAAGTACTATGGAAATGTATCATCATAATACAACTGTACAATTGTGGAATCTAAAAGTCCTTGAAGAAGATAAAATATAGGTTCAAAATAATGGGAATTTTAATGGGAATTTTATTCCTTTTCATAGGAGGGTTATTTTTGCCCTCATTTTAACCCTCTGGAGAGGTGGACCTCATATTACCCATAATTTGATGGATGACACAGATTTTTTTTTTATGGAAAAACCAGAAGATTTATTATTTTTCACATTTTTTGACAATATGCATTATGAGCTGTATCACAATTGCATTTACTTCCACACTAGCTTTCACACAGTGAATAGAGGCTAAAAAAATGCTTATTGATTTGGTTTGATAGTTATGATGAATTTTGAACTTTTTTTTTAAGTATTTTATTATACCACCGTGAGATATACAAATAAAAAGATATACAATTTAAAAGTTCATGTTTGTGTTTTGGTCATACAGTGTTCCAGCACCCATCCCTCCACCAGTGCCCATCTCCCACCACCAACATCCCCGGTTCCCTCCCCCTTCCCCAGCCCACCTCCATGGCAGGTTCTTTATTTCTTTCCCTTTCTCTCTCTTTCTCTTTTCCTTCCCTTCCAGACTATGGATTACAGAACATACATTAAAAGGTGGATGACACAGATTTTGTTTGTACTTTGTTTCTTCTGGTTTGTGTCATTAATGCCTATGTCAAGAAATGAGGTGACACTTCAAGTTTCACCCTTCTTTAATATCTCTCAATATTCTTAAATGAGTTTTCCCTTATCTCTTTATAGCTTGCTTGCTTTATTTCTCTCTCTCTCTTTCTTTTCTTTTCTCTTTCTCTCTCCCTTCCTTTCTCTGCATAGTTCAATGGATGTGATGCTACAGTGGCTATAAAGGAAGTGCAGTCACAGACTCTCACTTCATCATCTGGAAAATTGCATTGGAATTATCAGAAAATTCTACTATTTTGACACTAAATGTTGTGAGGAGGCCCAAGTTACAGAGAGGACTTGTGGAGGTTCTTTGGCTAACTGAGTCAAATGAGTTTTACCTTGAGCCACCACAACCTAGTGGCCAGCCATGTGAGTAAAGGACCTTCCAAATGATTCCTGTCCACTGTTGAATTACCTTCAGTTCTTAGATTTCTTCCCTGAGGTTAAAATAAGCATAAGATAAACATCTCTACTGCACCCTGTTTGATTTACTGGCATAAATGAATAGTCACTTTCCAACACTGATTTGGGGATGGGTTGTCAGTAGCAATATGGAAGTAGGTCAGTAGACGACTCCAAGTCCATCTCAGAGAAGAATGACTATATTTTCTGAGTGCATTTACCTCACTCTGCATGACAGATATAAATAAAAAATGAAGAGTAAAATAAAAAATAAAATAAAGTAAAAATAAAATAGTAAATAAATAAATGATAAAATAAAGTAAAAAATGAAAATAAAACAATAAAACATTTTAAAGTTGTATGTGAAAAAATATTAAATTAATAGCATTTTAAAGAAGTAGTGCATTTGTTCTTAAACCTGTATGCAAAACCAAACCCCATGTTTTCTATTAATACATTAGAATTTTAGACCTCATCTGTAGACATGAATATTCCCACTGCTGGAACAGACTACTAGGAGTCACAGTTGGGACTCAAAAAATGCATTTGGAAATTTCACAAGTTACTACTAATAACAGGCAGTTGGTATCAGATTGACAAATATTAATGAAAAATGCACAATGTGAAAATGTGTGAATCTTGTTTGATTAAAAGTTGATGTTGGCTTTGCACTCTAGTCTTTCAAAATGTATTTTTAGATATATTAACAAGTTGCCAATTCTGCATGACAAATTGAGATGGAAAGCCAACATGTGGCATAATTTGGATATGTTTAATTTTTTCAATGCACTTATTCTTCCTAAAAAATTAAATTGACTTAGTAGTTTTTATGCTGGTGCATAGTAGACTCACAATTACCATTCATAGTGAATGGGGAATCCCTCCAATATTTTTTTAGAAAATAGCATGTCCTAAAAATTAAATTGCCACAAAATATCAATGTACCATTTGAAATCTTTCAAAGGCAATTGATATAGTCAAATGCACCCGTTTTAATGCTTGGGTTTGTCCTGTAAGATTCCTAAGAGCTCCATCTTGAGCATTCATGTCCATTTGGCAAGTTTGTCTGATCACATGGAGACCATTCACATACACACGTGGTCCTCATTAGCACTTAATTGCTCTGCATCACAAAAGTCTAATACCCAGTTGATTAATTGGATGCTATCAGCAGCCTTGTAGTAGGCTTACTGAGAAGGCAAGAACACTAAATGAAGACTGAAGGTGCCACAGTGTAGTATAAAGTTTCTGTTTAGGATACATCTATTTTATGATGACTAGAGCTGAATGTGTAGACTTTCCCCAGAGTAGAAGGTGGCTGTTTAATGATTCCCTCTGCTTCTTATAATTAGGAAACACCTTTTCCATTTAAAAGTTCATGTCTTGAATATTTTTTTGAGCCCCTGGCATAAAAAGGTAGGTGTTGATTTTATTTTCTTTGAGTGGTGAATGGGGAACTGAAAAAAATGTGAATTTTCATTTTCCCACCATCACCCATGATTTTACAGTCAGTATAAATTATGAAAAATAGAGCTTGGAATTTGGGGAATATTTAAGAACTTTATGTGAAGGGAAACCAGAAAGCCATAGGCAAATATATATCTTGTATAAAAAGGGAAATTTTATAATTAATGGAAGAAAATGGGTTTAGACAGAAGTTGGTGGGGATGCAGTACATATCTAACTAAGAAGTAGCCAGATTGTTTGGTATGTAATAATTCTAACTCATAGTGTTGGTAAATGTCTGCGAGTAACACCTCAGTACTGTACAAGAGGAAGTGTTTTAGATATTTGAGAGAGAATTTACTTCCAGTTCCAATGGAAAATGAATGGTCTTCTGATGGTGCAAAGGCACACAGGGTTAGGTCACAAGGTGTATATGTGGATGAAAGCAAAAGAAACCAATTTCTTGCAATCCCAGTGAAGGCATTATCACCCAGAAGGGGACCATAAACATCCTAGACTTCTTTTTATATTTTGTTTTCTCCTTTTCAGATTTTTTTAAGGCATTGGATTTACAATAATATTAATATTAATTTTCAGGACTATAATGTTCCCACATCACACTAACCAATAGAATATCAAAACACCACACCCACTGACCCTAGGTCTTATCTCTCACATACTCCTTAGCAAACTCAGCTCTTTAGACATACTCCTAAGGTCTGTTACTTTCGGCCATTTTTAAAATCCCTTACTATGTCACTTTGGACCCCACATAGAAGAAGATAATTTATCCTCCTTTTCACTCATTTTTCTTAAAAACATTTGATTACTTTAAAAAAATGAAGTATAGATGTACATATAATACAGATAAAATATGCTATAATACTGGTGGTATTCAAATTCCACGGGAATGACTCTAGTCAACCCCTATCACTCTTGTTTCAGTACAGGCCTCAATTAGGCAGAATGGATATTTCAGTAGGAACCAGACACTAACCCTGTACTTTCTGTGCATGTCTGTGGACAAGAAGCACTCAGGTGGTCTGGAGCAGTTCAACCACTTAACAAGCATTACGGTCATCTTGGTGGATGCTTGCTTAACACTTTTCCTTTATTTACTTTTCCTTTAGTTCATTTTAATTAGCTTTTTGGTTTGTTTATTATGATTTTGTAAGGAACTGGGGCAGGAGATGAACATGGTCATGGTGATTTGCCTCCCCTCTGCCTTTTTTTTTAATACTTGACTTATGGACAAGGCAAGGAAACTTAGGGGAAACCTGCGTGGACTGAATATGGTCAAAGTCAAGGAGACCACTGTAAGTCGAATGATTTGCTATTGGAGACCTCCTGGTTTTGAAAGTTTGTAAGAGTGATTTACTTGCAAAGTGTTACTTCAGTAAAGTTTTTGTATCTCCAATTTTGAAGGCCACCCAGTTCAACAATAAAAAGTTCCTAGAATCAAGTGTGATTCCAGACTCACTGTTTAGTTATTCAAAAACTCGTTGGTCTTCTTAAGAGTGTGAATGGAATTTTAAAAAATGGGTAAGGCCTTTCTATGCTCCATTTAGTTCAAACAGCCCAAAAGTGCCAAGAAAATGTTCTCTCGTTCATGTCGTACATGGCAGATGGTTTTGAGCTTGCAAGACTGTAATGTTTATCATTTTGCTATTTTTATGTTGCTGTTCCTAATGATGGGATAGCACCATTTTTTCCAGAGTAGTCATATAAACTTGTTTTTCATTTTTAAATGTTAATTAAATCTGAGAGTTGAAAAAGTAGAATCATCATTTTTTTTCTTGTAATGGGGCTGTCAGTGCTAGTATTTTGTCTTACGATTGTTGGAGTCCTATTTAGGTTTATGGTTTGAAGTAAAAGAGAAGTATTATTCACAGTTCAAATATGGCAAGAAATTCTATTCTTTACTTACCAAAAGTGCTATAGTACATATCTGGGTGCCACCTGTGAACACTGGCTCTAGAAATAACATTCCCTTTTGTAGACCACCCGCCCCTCTAGCATTGATTCCAATCCATATTCATGATTTTCCCTCAAAATAACTTATGTCAAGAGTTAGCTTTACTAATGTAAATTTACTCTGATAATTGTCTCACACTTGATTTACTTACTTGATTTACTTACTGAATTAATTTATTTACTTGATGTAATTACTTTAGTAACGAGTTTTTGATATAAAAATTGTGAATGCATGTAACTTGCTCAATGCAATTTTTTCCTTCAGAAGGGAGTCTTTTCAGGCATCATAAAGATATTACAGTGGGAAGGACACTTGGTTTGCATGAGACTGGCCTAGGTTCAACCCAAGCACCCCATATTATTTCCATATTATTTCCTAGCACTGCTAGGACTGATCCTTGAACAGAATCATGAGTAAGCCCTGGAACAACAAGAGGAAAAGAAGCAAGTCTTTTTATAGCGTTCTATAATAGCTATCTGAATTTATTATATTCAGAAAACATTTCTTGAATATCTGGTAAGCAAGAATGGATAAGGACCAGTCAATTTATTGGTGATGATTATACTGCAGTAAACACTTGTGATAAACTTCCTGAAATTGAGGACCTTACAATGTTGTGGGGAGAGAAGACAGATATCTACAATATCTGTAATATAGCATTACATAATTGGGAATTTAATGATATATATTATAGTTATGCAATGAATTATTTGGTTATTGCTATTCTAACAGCTGAAAGAGAAAACACAGGGCATGTTAAGATTGTTTAGTAGAGCAATCTAAAGCAGTTGGGAGTGAGGTAGGTCTCTGTAGAAGTGACAGTTTCAGACAAGACCTGAGAGATGAGTACATAATATAGTAATAAAATTTTAGTGGAAAGCATTTATGGCTCTCTAAATGTTATAGTCTTTATGCATTTTGTGAGTAGAGCACATTGCACTGTGCCAGGTAGGTATTCAAAAAAGTAAAAGTAAATATGGAAAAAAAATATATGAATAACTTATCATGAACTGTGCCTTGCATGTGAGGAATGGGGTGGATTCTAAGAATTTGCTGTGGGCAAGGGAGGTCACTAGTGTCTTCCTTAAGCATTAAAGCCTCTCCCCAGATGCTCCTTCACTATTGCCCCATTTATCTCAGCAGAATAGCCTTGGCCCACTCATGTCTTAAAAACATGAACTTTCTTAGTCTCTTACCTCTGTCCTAACTTTCTGTCTCTCAACCTTCCCTCTCCCAACTTTATCACTACTTTTAGAGGCATCTTGATCCTTTAAAAGCTATAAAATGGTCCCTCAAAAGACTGAAATTTCAGGAAAGGGAAAAACAAGAAGCTTTAGATCTGGTGTTGGTGCCCATATTCTATGTCTTGGAATTTAGGCTAGGGTGGAGTGATAGCTATACATCAAGTAGCACATTGCTGTTTTCAGGCCAGTGGGTTGAGCTTTGGTTTTTCTGACCATTTTGTGTCCTCTTTTAGTTTGAATAAGTGAACTGACAGATCAAGGGGAAATTTACTATTGCAAAGTCTCTTCTAGGTATCTCTTTCTCTCTTTAATTGAAGATAAAAGAAAGGGGGCATGAAGTAAGTTTAATATCTACTGAAAATGAGTTTGTTTACGGACTTTGAGAATTTCTTCTAAACCCAAGTAAAGTTTCAGAAGCAGGCTAGGTCTTTCTTTCTAGTTGACAGAGTAAAAGGAATAATGCTAGTGATAATAAATGGTGTAGAAAACTTGATTCAAAATGGACTGCAATTTGTTAGTAAAGCCATCTATTTATTTTAGAGCATCATAGGTTTAGCATAACTTGTTTTATAGGTTTAATATAATTTCAGCATCATTTATTGAAATCTAACACTTAAATGGATTTTGACCGTAAGACTCTTGAGAAAAATAAAGTAGGAAATATATTGGATAAATAAAAAGTAGAAGTGAAACTTTAATGAAAATTATAACAGTAAAGAGTAAGTTGGAAGCTGTTTTTAACTTTGTTCTCAAATTAATTTTTGTTATAAGAGAATAGCAAACCTATTTGTTTAATTGTGTAGAATCTCAAATGCTAGAGCATCAGAATTCTAGGGAAATTCTAAAGAATTCTAAACACTAAAGAATTCTAAATCTTCTGTTTACTAAAGATTTTATTTATACTTTATCCACATTTTCCTCCTAGCTTTTCTACTCCAATTTTTGATATGTAAAGTAGAGATTTACTGTAAAAAGTAAAGCATTATACTTATAATGCAAATATGGACAAATTTCTCCACAATATGGGAAAATATTTCCCGTGATTTAATATGCGTAAGCAATATGAGTTGATAGCTATGTAAATGTCAAAATAAAATGTCAACTTGAAAATACTTGTAACTCCTATGATGGATAAAGGTTAATAATCCTATTATTAAAAGGCTTCTAAAAAATTAAAGAGATTAATATAAAATAAGAAAATAAATAAGATAAATTGATTACTCATAGCAGAAGAAATTAAAATGGCCTTTAGAAAAATAAAACGCCAGTTTACTTCTAATAAGAGAAAAATAAATTAAAATAACACAGATAAATCTTAAGGTATCGTACTGACTAAAATTTGTCAGGGTTTAAAATGTTTTTGGTTTTGTTTTGCTTTTGGGGTTATACTCACTGGCTTGCTTCTGGCTCTGTGTTCGGAGATTGCTCCTAGAAAGCCCAGGGGACCACGGAGAAGTGGAGGTATGGAGTAGTGGAGATTGAACCAGGTTTGGCATCCTTGCAAGGCCAGCACCCTACCACTATGCTATCTTTCCAGCCTCTAAAATTCATTAGTTTTACATTAAACAATCTTAGGTATTTGTGAAAAAAAATAATGAATCTGAGGCATTATTGGTAGGAATTGAAAAATCTCATGAAATTTTTGACAATCTTTAGCAAAGCTACAAATGTTATTTCTCTTGAGTTCATCCTAGTGTTATGTTGCCTGCCCTTGTGCTATTTTGAGTTCCTTTTCTATCTTTCTGTATTTTCCTGAGTGCTTTCTGCACCTTGTCTTCAAGCTCACTGATACTGTCTTTGGCTGCTGTCATTCTACTTTGAGGACACCCATTGAATTTTTCATTTCATCTACTGAATTTTTCACTAATGGCACGTTTGTTTGCAGTTTACTTATTTCTGCTCTCATTTCCTCCTGTATTTTATTAGCTGTTCATTCTGCCATTTCTTTCATATCCTCCTGTATTCTATTGCATATTCATCCCACTGTTTCTTTAAGCTCATTAAATATCTTCATCATTTCATCTCTGAATTCTTTGTCAGAGAGATTATATATGCGGATATTCCTTGTTGAGGCATCTGGGCTCTTGTCCTCGACCATTTCTTGTGGTGTAGTTCTGCTTTGATTCCCTAAGATGCTGTGGTAGTATGAAAGCCACCTACAGAATGTGGTTTTACCTGTGGTTGAGCAGGGGGCCTTTCTTTTTGATGTTGCTTGCTCTGACTGGGAAGTCTCTGAGGAGAAGCGTTCCAGACTGGATGGAGGTCTGTGCCCTGCCCAGGTTTTCAAGCTTATTTGCAGTCCCAACACTGCAGGGTGAGCCACAGGGTTTCTTCCGGCCTGATCTCAGTGTTACTTGAGAAGTGTTCTGGCCTGGATCACAAAGTTACAAAATGTATTTGCCCTTGGGCTAAACAATTCCACTTCTAGGGATCCATCCCAAAGATACAATCTAGCCCCAAAAGTCATGCACAGGACAATTTATTGAAGCAGAATTTGCAATAGTAAAAGGATGAAAACAGTTCATTAATAGAACACTAGTTGAATAAATTATAGTGCAGTTATCTAATGAAGTACTATGAAGCTGTAAAGTAATTGAATAGTACCATGTAAATACAAAAATATTAAAAAATAATACTAGGTAGCTAACAATGAATTAAAAATAAAATAAATAAACACTTTTACAAAAATGACTACCAGGATATGTTGCTACATAATTAAGTAAAAATACAGTGGGTCCTTTTTGTCCAACACCATGCACAAAAAATCAGTTCAAAATAGATTAAAGATCTCAATATCAGACCTGAATCCATGAAGTACTCAAAGAAATCCATAAATTATTCAAAGAAAATGTAGGAAAAACCCTCCATGACATTGAAACTAAATGCATCTTCAAAGATGAAATACCACTAACAAAGCAACTAGAAGCAAAGATAAACATATAGGACTACATGAAACAAAGAAGATTCTGCACCTCAATGAAAATAGTGACCAAGATACAAAGACAATCCACAGAATGGGAAAAAATATTCACCCAATACCCATCTTATAAGGGGTTAATATCCAGGACATATCAGGCACTGGTAGAATTTTACAAGAAGAAAACAGCCAAACCCATCAACAAGCGGGGAGAAGAAATTAACAGAAACTTTGACAAGGAAGCAATTTGAATAGCCAAAAGACATGGAAAAAATGTTCATCATCACCAATCATCAGAGAGATGCAAATCAAAACAACAATGAGATATCATCTCACACCACAGAAACTGGCACATATCCAAAAAAGCAAGGACAACAAATGCTGGCGTGGATGCAGGGAGAAAGGAGCTCTCATCCATTGTTGGTGGGAATATCGACTGGTATAGCCCTTTTGGAAAACAATATGGACATTTCTCCAAAGACTAAAAATTGAGCTCCCGTTCGACGCAGCCATACCACTCCTAGGAATATACCCTGGGAGGCCAAAAACACACAACAGAAACACCATCTGCATTTTTATTTTCATAGCAGCACTATTCACAATGGCCAGAATCTGGAAACAACCAGAGTGCCCAAGAACTGATGACTAGATAAAGAAACTTTGGTGCACCTACACAATGGAATACTATGCAGCTGTTAAGATAAATGAAGTTATGGAATTTGACTATAAATGGATGGACATAGAGAGGATCACATTGCGTGAAATTAGCCAGAGGTAAAAGACAGATATAGAACGTCTGCATTTATTTGCATGATATAAATATGTAGTATGATACCAATATCCAAGGTTAGGCAAAACATGGATCAGGAGGTCTTGTCAAAGGTGGAATCTAGCACAAAAATGTGGGAGTCAGATATTAGGTAAGACAGAGAAGGGAACAGTGTACTAATAATTGTCGAAAGTGATAATATCAGCCTAGAACTGAGCATTGAATATAGGCAAAAAGATGCACATGACAACCTCCAAATGTATGTCTTACAATCCACAATGTGTAAGAGAAAGAAGAGAGAAAGAGAGAGAGAAAGAAAGAGAGAGAAAAAGATAAAGAACCTGCCATAGAGGCAGGCTAGGGAAGGGGAGGGAATCGGGGACATTGGTGATGGGAAATGGGCACTGGTGGTGGGATGGGTGCTGGAACACTGTGTGACCAAAACCCAACATGAACATCTTTGTAATTGTATATCTCACAGTGGTACAATAAAATATTTAAAAAATACAGTGATTAAGAGAGACATAGTACAGTGGGTAGTGTCCTTGCCTTGCATGTGACTAAGCCTGTGGTTTGATCCCTAGTATCCCACATGAGTAAAGAGGAAATATTTAATTACTGGCAAATATTTGAAGATGTTTAGAAATTTTTTAAAGGTTTTTAATGCATGCTAATGGCTAGGTAAAAGCCCTTATCTTTTAAAATCATTTTCATTATTTTTGTGGTCTACTTATCTCAGAAGCTCAGAGGTCATGTATGAGCATCACTCCAGGACATTCCTGGGCCAGTAGTTCAAATCCATGACTAATGGATGTGATACTGCTCAAGTCCTGCACTACTGGGAATTTGTCAGGTCATCCTGGGAGTGTTCAGGGTACCCCAGGTTTGTGCACAATGGTGCTCAGGGAAGCTTCATGTGGTGCTTCATTATAAAGCTTCATGTGGTGCTTCATGATAAATAATTTTCTTAATCATGTATGATCTATTCAGCCCTTGTCTTTTAAAGATACACATTGAAATATTTATTATTGATGAGATTATATGCTATGTCACTGTCTCTCAAATTTTTCAGTGTTCTGGTGGGGAGAAGGTGGGTCAGTGATGAAACATGGTTTGTTATGAATTGGTAATTACCAAGTCTAGTTGATGGGGAAAAGATTAATTATTTTAGGTTTTCAAATTTTGGATATACTTGGAATTTTTCATGAAAGAGAGCAAAGGAATATTGTGAGTTGGACTTATGGGTTCGGTTAAACCTCAAATAAGCTGGTCTTTATTGAATCAGAAGTTTAGCTGCTATTTTGGAATTCTAGAGTGTAATAAAGTGAGCATGCGTATCCTGGAGAGAGAGTCCTGCCTTCCTAGAAGGATGTTGTGAACTTTTTGGTTTCCAGTTCAAATGTGCTCCCAATAGGACACTGAAAGGGACATTCATGGTTTCAGATCCAAGGTCAGATCTTGTAACTTGTTCCTAGAAACTGTACCGACAGGGAGTTCTGAGTAACTCAACCATACCTTGTTTCTGACCTCAATATATGAAATGTGTAGTCTCTCTGCTTCCGTTCCAGAAGTATTTCTCACTCCCCCTGTGTAGTCTGTCACTGGCTGATAAGGTGCTGATTGGAGGTCAGGTGGACCCTTTACCAGGGGCCAAGCTAAGAGTTCTGTCTCATTTTGCTGACTGAGCTTGTCGACTGGAATTGGTTTCCTGAAAGGAAAAGTATATTCCCCCATTGCCATTGCCAGAGCCAGTTGTTCCCACCAGTGGTATTTTAATTGCATATGAAGCAGCTGTCTGCATATTTGGTTGCTCAAAATAAATTTGTCCCCAAATGATTCCATTGCATTTTATTTTTCAGCAATGGAGCAGAGAATTTTAAAGGAGGATGTGCCACTCAGACATATATCAGGGTGAGGCTCCTAAGTGCCTGGAACCGATACAATTGCTCTCACTTATTTTGGCACACAAATTTGAATTTCTTAAAATGCCACAGCCTATTTCACACATTTGGAGGCAATAGTAAGATTATAAGAGATGTAAATCATTGCTATGGAATGGTTGAGAAAATTTGTTAACTTTCCACTATTTCTGTTTTGACTATGTAGGCTAGACATAAAACCGAGTATGTTGATCTCACCCCATTTTATTACCTGCTCCCATGGGTTGCTGAGGGCATATTCCCACGATAGTGGTTCTCGGAATGTCGTTTACTCTGACTTGATTTGAGAAGCTAGCTTTAAAACACTGGGTTATCTGGTTTGGGGGATGGGGAACTTGTTTGGAACCAGAATCCAGACCTTTTTCCATACCTTTCCAGACCTCAGTTGAATATTCAGAATATGGCCTGTGTCTGCCCCTAACTTTGTCACACATTCAGAGATATATTTAAACCCCTGCAAGTGTGTCCAGAAAGCATCGCTGTGAAAGGGAAGACAATGGCCCTAACCCAAGTGTGTGGGTGGTCACTTGTCAAGACAGTTTGCCTTAATTTGTGCAAGGATTGAATCCACTGAAGTGTCTGGAATTCCATTCTGAGCCTGTGTTATTTCTGGATGTTTTGTCTTATATGTATCACTTCAACTTTGAGGAGGAATAAGTAAAATAAAGTCTTGATTTACTAACATACTTTTGTCATAGGGAAACCATATCATTACAATGCTTCAAAGTTGAGTTAGAATTAAAAATATAAAATGAAGTTAAAAGCTATCAAACTGAAAGAACAAAAAATATCTCTTCACACATATTTTGATATTTTAAGACTTTTCAATACTGAGCCAAGTTGAGGAAAAATGAGGAAGACAATTTCTGTCTTCAAAGAGTCACCAGCATAAGAAATCTGAGTTATACATCAGTCATAAAACTTCACTTTAGACATTCATGAACTTAATATTAGAAGGTTAGAAGTTAGGACTTTTGTTAGTTATCCTCAGACAGACAGATAGACAGACACACACACAAAATGAGTCATTTAGAATATTGCTGATAACCAGATCATAGTCGAATGGATTAAATCAATGATTGATCCAATAGGTTATATCCCTTCCATCTCTCCTTCCAGGACAACCAATTTGTTTACTCCAGCAGCAGTACTAATGTGGAAGTGGTAAGTTTCATGATATTAATGGATTGGCTGATATGTAAAGATTTCAGGAAGGTTAAGCCAATAGTGGAAGAGGCAGGGTAGTGCAGAAAGTGGCAGAAGAGCTCCACCCTACTCTGTGGGTAGGGAAGGTCCCCTATTCCTGGGCAACTAGGTTGGCTTGTGAAAATCCTAGTGCTTTAGAGTCAGGGAATTGAAGCTTGGAAAGAAAACTAGGAGTACCCTGGGTGACACTATGATAATTCATATGACTTCCAGGAAAGGTGATTTCCCAGCATTCCAGAGTCATTTGTTTCCAGAACCAGTACCCTAGGGTCTGCATGTTCTTTTCTTCTTTAAGTCTTAAAGTTATTAGAAAATTTCAAAAAGCACCCATTCCTGTCCCTGACCTACGAGACCTAGCTATAGAATTTTCAGTTAGGTCAAAATACTTTCTAGCATAAACCCTTAAGATTGAGGCCTCTCAGAAATTTAGATATGATCGTCCCTGCTAGCACAATCAGCTGAGCTCACAATCTGCTCTTCAATTCCTTAAATTGGCAAAGTTACTCTTCCTGGGATAGTATCAAATACTTTTGTCTACATCTCACTACCTTGTCATGATCGGTTTGAAACATTATTTATATAAAACTTATTCCCTTACCAGAACTGGCTACATGTCTCCTGCTCACTCATCTCTATAGAAAGTAGAAACTTTGAGCCTGAGTAGCCAAGAGATACAGTAAAACTATCTCATTCTCTCTCTCTCTCTCTCTCTCTCTCTCTCTCTCTCTCTCTCTCTGCCTGTCTTTTTGAATGATGTGAGGAAATGGAAACCATGACAACAATTTTGATAGGCTGCTGGAAACAAGGCTTAGTCTGGCAGCCAAAGCCCTAATCTTGGCTCCACTGTTTTTTTGTGCACCTTGAGTCAGTAGCATAAATATTCCATACGCTACTTAGCTGAAAACGAGAGACTTCAATAGGATGGTTTCTAAGATTAAAGAACTAGTGACTCTTAAATTCACAGGAATATAAAGTAGATGGTAGTACCTAGGGGCTTTGAAGAGATGGGTAAAGGGAATAGCTACTGAGCATAGAGTTTCAAATTTGCACAATAAAAAAGTACTGCAAATCTGTTGCATAACAATGTGAATACTATTAATAATGCTGTTACATATCTGAAAAAGAATTAAAATGATAATATTTTGAATGTGTGTTTTATTTATTTACCACAATGAAAAATCAAGGACTCTTGTGGATCTATAATTTGTTTCTTGGTAAGAAAGAAGGAGAAGGGATGTACTTGATAATCTTGCAGTATCCGTACCTCAAACCATAATGACCAAAAAGGAAAAAAAGAGAGACAAAGAGACAGCGACAGAGAGAGAGAGAGAGAGAGAAAGAGAGAGAGAGAGAGAGAGAGAGAGAGAGAGAGAGAAGAGGAGAGAGAGTGTCTGCGGTAGAGGCAGTCCTAGGTGGGGAGGATGGATGGAGGGAAACTGGTGACATTGGTGGTGGGAAATGTACACTGGTTGAGCATGGGAGTTTGAACATTGTATGACTGAATCCAATCATGGACAACTTTGTAACTGTTTAATTCCTGGTGATTAAATAAAAAAAATTTAAAACAAAACAATACTTCTAAAAGAGCAGGACTTGAAAATTGTTAGATTTCTCTTGAGATCTACTTGATCTCCTAGACGTCTGAATTACTCATCTGGAACTTAAACTCTCTCTTTTTATCTTCTAGGGAATCTTTAGAATTTGAATTCATTTTAATGGCATGGCAGCTGTCATAGTATTTCTAAAATGATGATTGCTTTTTGGGCAATTTCATCTTTAAGAAATTTTCTTTCATGATGGGCCTGGAAACTTAGAATTTATCTCCAACAGGAAATATTACTCTGCAATCCTCTTCCTCAAAGCTCTTCCTGAAAGCCAGAGGGTTGGAAAGAGCTCACATTTGGTTTCTGAGCAAAGAAACGGAAACGATTGCTGCTTCTGTTCACAGCCTGTGCGTCAAGCTGGCCCTCCACATCGATGCCTAACACTTTGTGGGATCCCCCTGTGTCAAGTTGGCAACTAGGCGGAGCAGCTATGTGAACATCAGAGCATTAAGCCCAGTGTGTGGGTGGGTGGGAGGGAGGCACTTTGAGGTGGGCACAGCTGAATGTTAAGAGCAGCAGCAGATGTCCGTTTTCTTCCCAGAATCCTTATTTATTTAGGGCCAATGACATTTCTCCACTGTGAGTGTTGATGCAGAATAGTTAGCTCTGTTGAAGCTTCACAGAGTCTTAGAAAGGAAAAAATTTGAACATATTCTATTGAACTTTCAGAAAATCAAAACCACTGTCTGCCCAAAAAGAAAAAGCAAAGAGGTGTAGGGACAGACCCTTGACGTTTGGATTGGGCTGGCACCACTTCCTTTCCTGTAGATGGTGGGACACAGCAGATAGCAGTAACACACAAATTTGTGTCCCTTAGGGCAGACACTTCTTTTCTGAACACTTCAGGGCAGAAGCAAGAGCGGCATCGCTTGGTGGGTATTTTTGCTGCTGCTGGTGGGGGATGGATTCTCCAGCTGAAGCCAATAAAATCCACCTCAGAAGAATTTTTCTTAAAGTCAGATGAGGGTTTGACAGTCTCCAAATGCTCACATAATCCCAGCATCCGTGCAACCCTTAAAAAAAAAAAGAGTCAAATAAGATTCAGAGGAAAAATTAAGAGACAATGTTTCTGAATTCCTCTTCCTGCCTGGGACCCAAGTCTGCCTTTAGGCACTTGATCAGAATCATTCACTTCTCAGAGAAGTTAGTTCATCCGTCATTGCAAAAAATCTGAATCTGAAATGGGCCACAGTATTTCTTTTATTTTTTGGTAGAAGTGTGGTCAGGATCACCTCTACGATTTTATTCATGTGGAAAAGAAGCTTCCTGATAGGTGTGCTTAGTTGCCGCTGCTAGCCTGGGACCATTTCTTATTAGACTAGGAAAAGCATTTTCTTTTTTTCTTTTTTGCTTCACACCCGGGGATGCTCAAGGGTTACTCCTGGCTCTTCACTCCTGGTGGTGCTCTGGGACCATATGGGATGCCAAGGATCAAACCTGGTTGGCTGTGTGCAAGGCAAATGCCCTACTCGCTGTGCAATTGCTCCGGCCCCATTTACTTTTTCTACTTTAGTGACTTTGAGGAATCTCTCAAGTTACTGTTGCTGCAGAGTCTGCAACTTGCAGATGAACTCACTGAGTTTCTCACTTAAAATTCTTTCCTCATTCTTCTCTTATGACTGAGTATAAAGCAGGGTGCCTGATGCCTCTGAACTTCCTCAGTTTCCTCTTTTTTGAGGAGTTTCAATGAAATGCTTCTTGACCTGAGTTTCATGACATGGAAGAGCCGTCTATCTATTCTCACTTTCCCCTCTTTAGATTCTTTCCTTCCCTAAGTCTATAGTCCAGGTTTCAGGCTAATTTAGGTTTTCTTCCCCTTTGATGTCTGACTTTCTCTGGTCCTGTTATTCAATATATCATGGATAAGTGGGTTAATCTGATCTTTGTCTTTTTTTCTTTTGCCTTTGCTTAGCATGACAGCCTTCAGTTCTATCCAAATTGCGGTGAATCACATGATTTCATTCTTCCTTGCAGCTTAGTATTTTATTGTGAATATATACCATAACTTCATTATCCATTCATCTGTTATTGGACACCTAGGTTGATTCCATATCTTAGCAATAGTGCTAAGTTCTGCATCAAGCAATGTTGTGTCCCTTTAAATAAATGTTTTTGTGTCCTGAGAGTAGATATCAAGATGTAGAATTTCTGGGTCATAAGGTAACTTTATACTTAGTTTTATGGCATGTATCAATGCTGTTTGCCACAGGGGTTGAACCAGATAGCATTCCAACCATCAGTGGATGGATGATATTTCCTTTTACCAACACCAATCAAGTTTTTAAATTTGTTTTTATTTTTTATTTTCAATAGACCTTTATTTATTTATTTTAAATTTTAATTATACCACCATGGGATATACAATTACAAAGATGTTCATGTTGGGGTTTCAGTCATACAGTGTTCCAGCACCAATCCCTCCACCAGTGCCCGTTTCCCACCACCAATGTCCCCTGATTCCCTCCCTTCTCCCCCCAGCCTACCTCTATGTCAGGAATTTTTCGTCTTCTCTCTCTCTCTTTCTCTCTCTCTCTCTCTCTTCCTTCTCTTACACATTGTGGCTTGCAATACATACATTTAGAGGTTATCATGTATATCCCTTTGCCTACATTCAGTGCTCAGTTCTAGGAAGGTATTATGATTTCCAACGATTATTAGTACACTGTTCCCTTCTCTGTCTTACCTAACAGAAGTTTTTTGATATTCTCACTGGTGTGAGATGATTTTTCATTGTCATCCTGATTTTAATTTCCTTGACAATGAGTAATGAGAAACAATTTTTCATGTGTTTAGTTGCCATCCACATATCTTTTTCAGACAAGTGTCTTTTCATTTTCTCTCCCTATGCTTCACTATGAAATTTTTTTTTGTTCATTTTTGTGAAGTTTTGAAAATATATCTTGGATATTAAGCCTTTATCTGATGTGTTGAACGCAAATATTTATTTTGCAAATAGATTTATTTGGCCAATATTTATTTTTTTAATCTCTTTTTTTCTCTTTGTGTCACAGGCAGAGATTTTAGGGATTACTTCTGGCTTTGAACTCAGGAATTATACCTGGTGGTTCTTGGGGAAGCATATGGGATGCTGGGGATTGAACCTGGGTTGGCAAGACAAATGCCCTATCTTCTGTACTATTGCTCTGACTCCAATTTTAAAATGTTTTGAAGCAAGACTTTGAAGATGTTAATTCCAGAATATTATCCTGGACATATCAGTTATTTTTCAGTATTTCACTAGGTGGTCCTTTCATGTGAGCTTTATAATGAAACAAAACTGGACAATTTAAGAGAATAAAATTCTGAAATATGAGAGAAAGAGAGAGAGACAGAGAGATAGAGAGGAGAAATACCCACCATAGAGACAGGCTGGGGGAGTGTGACTAGAGGGAAACTGGAGACATTGGTGGTGGAAAATGCAAACTGGTGGAGGGATAGGTATTTGAATATTGTGTGACTGAAACCAGACCATGAACAGCTCTGTAACTGTGTAACTTATGGTGATTCAATTAAAAAACAAAAGAAAGAAGGAAAGAAAGAAGGAAAGAAAACATGTATTGGTTTTGGAGCAAAGTATCAAATTAAGGTTATAGAAATTTCATTTGAATTATTCTTGTGTGAGAGTTTCTTCACTTCTCATAACAACATGCTCTTCTTTAAAGTGCTCCAAATGAAGTACCCTATAACCGAAGCAGAGTTGATTGCATAACTATGTGCCTATGACTCAAAGTGATCCAATTTGCAATGAGGGCTCCTGCTGAAATGAAGGATGAGGTTCTACTGATGGATAAGGGGATGGTTAAACTTGCGAATTTATTTGAGAAATGAAAAACCTATTTGTACAGAGAGATGCAGCAATAAGAAAATGTGTGGTACCAAAATGAGGTAGGGAAAAAAGACAACTTTATCAGCTGACTTTCCAGTTCCTAAGGAAGACTCAGCTGTTTCTTCTATTTGCCTTGAGGTTCCCTACACTCTCAACAAATGCTTTTCACTAAGTAGGTTTCAGTTTCTTGCCCACTACCTCTACCTGCTCCCCAGAACCTAACTCTTTAGGAAAAAGTATGATTTTTTTTCCATTTTAAAAGCTTTTAAGGGGTGGGGATTCCACATCTCGTAAAAGTGTATTTCAGGACGTAGAAGCTTTTAATTAGAGTGTTATTTTGAACCAAGTTCTTACAAAAAATGAGAGCCTATAACCTTTTTTTTTCCCAGTGAAATAGGTGTCAGTTTTATTTTTACTCAAAAGACTAAAAAAATTTATTTCTTAGTCAAAATAGATATCATTGGTATTTCTCAAACTTGCTTCACCATGGGAGTCACCGATGAGGTGTGTTTAAAAAAGAAAATCAAAATTCCTTGTGTCTTTCTCCGGATCTGATCTAGGAGACCTGGGGTGGAGCTATGAATTGGTATTTTTTAACAAGCATCTCTAGTGATTCCTATAATCAAGGAAGTTGAGAAACATTGTACTTAAAGGGAGTTAATAAGCTACCCATTGTGATTTACTGTTCCTAAAACTTCGGCTCACTTTTTATTACCTCCTCCTATTTAGATGAACAAGGTTTTCATTCTTTCAGAGTTAGTACAAAAGTTAATATCTTCATGATCCCCAGTTAGAGGATAACTCTTTCACTGAATTCCGGAAGACAATGACTGAGCAAGGACTTGGCATGGTATGGTGCAATCTTTTATCTGTGACTCCATTAAGAATTCCCACCCTCACTTTGCCATTATGGTTATTGATTTACTAGTCTAATACTCTCAGTCTGTATACCCATTAATCTGGAATTCTCCAGAATATTCCTTGAATGGATCTATACATAGTAGAATCATGAGGTCTGTGTATAGGGACTAATGGACACCTTCTTCCTTGGAAGTTATACAGCAGTAGCACAGGGATTAGAGCTCTCCTGTGGGAATACTTGCTGAATTCTAGAGTCAAGTCCACTTCATAATGTAAACGTGCCCCTTCCAGTTCCAAATACAACTGTAAAGTTCAATAATTTCAAAACCTTCATCAAGAATATGGTTAGAAGGTGAGAAAGGGAATGAGTTGTTTTGGGGAGTGGTGCAGAATCTATGTATTGGCAAAGGCATAGTCCTCTTCTCTTTGCCTAGTGGAAGAGGAACAGTTTCTCCTTTCTCTGTCTACAGTGAGACACTAAGGTTATATTCTTCACATCTTCACAGGTAGGAGTGGATAACAGTAGATGGACACTTACAAAATGCTGATGTAGTATATTTTATTTATTAGATTTTAAAATTAATCACACCTTTAGTGTTATAGCTATAAAATCATAACCTAACTTAGTTGTGTGCTTTTTTTAAATTAAGCATGCCTCAAAAGCATAAGTTTAGTTTCAGGCTAATATATTGAGATAATCAAATTATGTTCCAATTTTTATAATGTTCCTTTTCTATACAATTTATCGAACATTCCAGTGACCCTGTGATGTACCCTGAGAGCTATGCTTCTGATAAACTCATTAATGAAATTCAATCATATAAGTTAAATGCATCTTTTAGTAGTGGCTGAGTATAACCAAAATTGGGGCTTATCTAATTTATAGTATACCATCACATGATACATTTTATCTAGGCCATATTTTTCATACAATGGTAAGAATGACAGTCTTGTAGAAATAAAATTTTCTGGTAGTATTTTTGCCTTTTAACCACACTACCTATTGAAGAAATAATTGGCTTGACAAAGTACAATCCTTGGTAAAAAGTCCCCAAGGATTTTGCATGCACTTCTGTTAGCATATTAATTTTTGTGCTTACTACACTTGAAGCTTGAGTTACACAAAGCACAAATAATCAGTGGCATGATTGCATTTTTTTGCTGTAAAATTCCTTTAGACATTAGCTCAACTGATTTCAAGTTTGGATGCCATTTCAATCTTTTATTTTAACAAAAGAGACATAACACTGTGCTTTCACTTCACTTTGCAGAATTAAAATATTTTCTGCCTCTTTTCTTCTCCCAAGGCTTTAGGAGCTCACATTCCATCATGAGGAGTACATCTCCCCACTCATCTTTTACTGGTCAGGTCATCATATACCTCTTATTTATGGCCATAGCAGCCTTAAATGTCTTTCTTTCCGTTGCCCACATGACTTAGAACAAATCTCACTCATATTGTTCTCAACCACTATTCAAAATACTTCCCTTTGTATTTCACTGCTATTGCATGTTTTCCATCCATTAATTTCCCAAATGGGAAATTCCCAAGTCTTGTCTCCTAATTCTTTCACATATTAGTTCTGTCAAAGATCTAGCTTTATTGACTTTTGCAGAATAATAAGACTCATAATTCTTCTAAGCATATGTCCACCATCTTATTACAAAAAGGTTAATTGTCTTGACATGCTAACTTGTCAACGTGAAGTTGCAAAATATTTTGTATGATTTTTTTGGGGAGATTTGAAATTATTTATTTTTGTATTAAGGTTTAATATGGTCTTTATTGTCCTAAAGATTCTTAACACATATCTTTATTCTCAGTGGGTTCTTAGATTCAATAAATATCTGTAGCTAAATTAAGAATATTTATTTCTATTTAATGATCAATACATTTGTTATTTGACAAACATGCATTTGTTATTTGACAACTGGCAGGCCAGGTAGCTTTGGACTCCATCTTCTTTTACTTACTTTCTTGGGTTGCTTGCTCTGGAAAGAGACAGTTGAAGTAAAGTGAAAATGTAGTCATGGGTTACTTATAATCTCCACTGGAAATGTGTTTACATTAGAGAACTTTCACAAGGTAGAATATTGGTTTTAAATTCGAGAGTGGTATAAAGTAGCATTTGTCCAGCAAGGATGTTTTGGATTAAAATGGAAGCACATTGGCAGAAAGATGTGGAGAAGCTTGCATAATGTATAATTCCTGTCAGCACTTTTCCCTGATGAGCTGGTGCCTATGAATCCCTCAGTTTAATGAGTCCAATATAAAATAAGAGTTTTTATAAGTTATCACCAAAGCAAGTTAGAAAGAGTTGAGACACATATTTCTTTTGACCAACTGTGATATTTTCAGGAACTTATCCACAGGATTCTAAAATGCTTATAAAAATTTCTGTTGAAATAATTTTTCGGGAAAAGTAATCATTTGCTTGGGGTGGAAGTTTACACAGGCCTGTGGTAGTGATCACCTTCATCAGCTGACAACCTGCCTTGTAGCATTACTTCTCCCCATTTTCTGTAATCTTGCACTGATTTATTTTTGTCAGCACCAAAGTCTACTACCCCTATTCATATACAAGTAATGATTTTTTTCCAAAAGTCCTAGAATTTCAAAAATGATAAGAGAATGGCATATATAAAGAAGACAGTAGTACTTACAATGCTATCTTATTAACTAAATTTTGAAAATGAATCTATTTTGTTTTTTACCTTCATGATAAAATTCTTTTTACTTATAACTTATTTTTCGGTATAGTTTAGGTAACATGGACATTGATAAAAATATTTGTTTTGGATCAGACCGATAGCACAGAGGGTAGGAAGTTTGCCTTGCATGCACTCAACCTGGGTTCGATCCCTGGCTCCCATATGGTCCCCTGAGCACCGCCGGGAATCATTTCTGAGTGTAGAGCCAGTAGTAATCCCTGAGCATTGCTGGGTGTGACCCCCCAAAAATTTGTTTATTTTGTTTTGATCCACACCCAGCTGCTTGCTTAGGGGATCATTCCTGGCAGGGCTCAGGAAACCGTATGAGATACCAAGGATCTACCTCAGGTTAGGTGCATGCAAGGCAAGCACCCTTCTTGCTCTACTATAGTTTCAACCACTGATGAAAATCTTATGAAAGAATTTCCCTTATGATAATGATTTTTCATAAAGTAAGCATAATATAATTTTTAAAATAATGAATGTTTTGAAGGTTGGGGAAATAGCTCAAAGGGTTGGAGCACTTGTGTTGCATCTGAAAGCTCTGGGTTCTATCCCCAGCACTGCATGATATGAATTCTACCTCTGCACGCACTCACTAAGCATCAAGCCAGAAGTAGTCCCAGAATACATACGTCTGGGTATGACTCAAAATTAAAAAAGAGAAGAGAAAATTGTGTTGCAACTTACATCCCTTCACATGAACTATTACTGGGGAAGTTTGTTAGCCTGCAGTAGATATTTGTAAGTATCTGATGAAAAAATAATTTTACAATACTGACATTACAAAAGATGTGAAAGAATGTTTAAAGCCTAATTACTAGGACTTGCATTGCATGTTTACTAAAAAGATTTTATTCTATTAGATCGTGTGGATGCGCTAGCATCTGCGCGGTTTTGAGTTTTGGATGTGGGTGTCGAAAGTTCTAATACCAACCTAGAACTGAATATTAAATACAGGCAAAAAGATACACATGACATCATTTTAATGTATGTATTGTAATCCACAGTGTGGAAGGGAAGGAAAAGAGAGAGATAGTGAGAAAGAGAAAGAAAGAACCTGCCATAGAGGCAGGCTAGGGGGGGGGAGGGAATCAGGGACATTGGTGGTGGGAAATGGGCACTAGTGGAGGGATGGGTGCTGGAACACCGTAGACTGAAACCCAAATATGAACATCTTATGAACATCTTTGTAATTGTGTATCTCATGGTGGTATAATAAAATATTAAGAAAAGATTTTATTCTACTCTTTATTATTACTATTGTATTTTTTGGTGGGGAAGGGCTTGGGTGTTCAGGGGCTGTACTCAACTCTGTCTTGAGGGCTGCTTCCAGCAGGGCTCAGGGGCCAGGAATCTAACTGGCCTTCCCGCTGCATGTAAAACATGCACTTAGCCTAGTGAGCAATCTCTCTGACTCTTCTTTATTAATTTTTCTAAACATGAGCTGTATAAAGAATTATCTAATTAATGAATGGATTCTACTTCTGATGGGTTATCTGAGCCTTAACAAATTCTATTTTCCCTTTGTCTTTTGTAGAGAAAATATAAAAAAAAGACTGTCAGTCTTAGTGAAAAACAGGTTTGCACAGATGCAGTGTAAGATACTGTAAAGCTGTCTTGAGCATTCAAGAATGTAGAGGATTTTGTGTGTGCCAAAACTCTTTAGCTTATACCATCGCACTCCAAGATCAGAAAGTGCAATGGTCCACAAGTCAAAGGGAGCATAAAGCCAAAGAGAGTGACAGGATGCATAGTATATGTTGTATATTGCCCTCTTTTAAGTGATGATTTTTCAAAGAAGACATGAAATGAGAAATCCCTAGTCAGGCTCTCTGCTCTCATCATTACAGCATAATTGGCACAATAGCTTCCCTGACATCTGTACCAAAGATGTTGCTGATTGCTGAATGCATGATATTGGCAATGGTCGTCAGCTGTTCTGGGTTAGTGTAGATGATGTAATCACCAAAGTTTCATTCATAACAAGCGCTCATCTTATATAGCCTTTTAACCACTTGGATATGGATTTGTGTTCTGCAGGTCAAAGTTTGAGCATGTATGCAGCACGAAGCATCCAGAATGTTCTGGTAGGTATTTTATTTGCCAACAATGTTTCTTTCAGTTCTGTCCAATAAAAATAGTTTGAGTGGATGGATAGTGTGGAGAGACAAGTTTCTTATACCTAGAGGTCTTTCTGATCTTTTATCTTTCCCCCTGAGATCTCTACTACACTTTTCATCAAAAGCACCAGAGACATGCTTCTTCAGAATTGATTCTCATGCCCATTTCACAGCGATTGATGATGTGTGCTTTCCTTGTGAGGCCATGTGGATGGTGTAACTGATCTTCCTTGTTCAGCAGTTAATAAGCACTTTTTGTTGCCTGGCAGACTCCTATTTCTCTTTTAAGACTTGGCTCAGGCATCATCTCTGGAAGGGTTATTTCTTGACACCCTGGCCCTCTATATCTCTGCTTCTGCTTTCATAATAGGGTGTGTTTATGGCTGTCAAAGCATTCACAATACTGTATTGAAAATTTGTAGTATATATCTGTCATCCTCTATAGAGTGTGTATTTCTCCAGATCAGTGGTTGCCTAGGAGTTCCATCCCATTTTTTCCGATTACATGCTCTTCACAAACTATTCACACTTTGTCACACATTGGTAACATAAAATGAGCCTCTCTGTATGCCTGATTCCTAAAAAATATGTTCAGATAATACATTTAAACATGAAAATTGTGGTACTAATTGCACAAATGCAAATCTTCTTTCAAAGAGTCTGTCTCATATCCGAGGGTTCTGGATAACCATACACTGGACGCCAAAATGATGTACACATCAATGGTTCTTTGCTTAATGTTTCTTGCTTAAGCAAGACTTTTTTATATAGGTAAATCTGCTAACAATGCTGAGGGTATTTCCTTTATTTTTCATTGTTCTTTATAGTTTGTAAGAATGTGGAATTCTTAAGTGTCTCGAAAGTAGAAAGATTAAAGTTGGTTCAGAAGGGTTGGCATGGACACTTGGTGATCGATAAAGTAGGGCTCTACTTTTTCCTGTGTTAACTTTTTTCTCGTGTTAACTGTGAGAAGTAAATGCCATCGAGTACCCTCTAGGAGTCTACCCAAATGCTTCTTTTCCTAAGAGAGGAGAGCAGCGTTATGGAAACTAGGGTTGAAAAGCACTTGAAACTGTTTAGGTTATTGGTGAAAGATAGAAAGAGGGTGATTCTAACTTTATGAAGCTCATAGCACCCAAGAGTATATAAATTAACCAATCATTAGTTCCCTATTCATTAACAAAAGAGGAAATACTTAGGTTGATTTGCTCCAGTTGCCAACATATACATTAGATACAATATTCTCTAATAATTTCTATTCTTTTTCAATAATGTCCTAATCACATTCTTGATGTATAAAAAAGTCGCTGTATTCAATAATTTGAATTTATCTTCATTTTTCCATCCATGCCATTTCAGAAAATGAAATCTTAGGAAATATCAGGAGCATGTGTTCATTACAGGTTAAAAATAAACCTCTTCAAAATTTTCTTCCTGCCTTTTGTTCAGGTCTTTATTTTCCAGCCTTTCATCCAGGAATTGTAAGACTTCCAAACTTTCTGGGCTCTTCTATAACTCCACCCACTGGAGCCAAGTGTCTGGAGGCATAGACCCAAGGATTCTAAGAAGTTGTCATCAGCCTCTAACTCTTGTTTCCTCTCCAGTTCTTCAGAATCCTCATCTCATGGGATATTTGTTGAATCTGGGCCAACAGACTCATTATAACCAGTTTTACTTCTTTTGTGCTTATTGTTTAGCTAGGACTCAAGCAATGTAAAAGATACCATATTTTTTTCAGCTGAAATTTATCTTTGCAAAGTCATTGTTTCTTTCAAACTTGTATTTCAAATCTCAAAAACTTGAACTTGTATCATTGAAGATTGAGTGCTTCGGAGTTTGTTACAAATCTTTATAGTTTACATATAGCCCATTTATACATAATTTTGTATATGTGAAATATCTAAAAACACCCAATCTGAGCAATAATTTTTGTACTGCTGTGTTAATAATTCACCTCTGAGGGCATGAATTTAGAGTATCTCTGATGATCAAACTGTTGACACCATCCCTGGAAACAAAGATGTTCAGAAGATGAAGGACAAACATTCAAATTCTTTAAATTACCCTTTATGTACATGAGACCACTAAGGTTTATAAGCTTGATGATCGGACATTAAATGATTTGTTTCTTCTAATTACACCATAGTAGAAATTTATTCATGTAGCTTACAGAAGGGTCCAATTAAAATTTTTTTTCTCTTAATGATATTATTAACCCCAATCAGTTCGAAGTGCAAGAGGATAGAAACATATGGTGGGAGAGGGCAGACTTCCTGCAATTCTTGTGGACCAGCCATTTGTTCAATGTTAGGGCTTGATAGTGGGTGCTTCTCAAATCTGTTGGTGCTAGTAATCAGTCCTAAGGTGTTTGGGACTTCCAGGGACACTCTGGCAGTGCTTGGTAGCCTCCAGGCTGCAACCAGCAGTGCAGTGGTTAAGTGGTGCTGGGGATAGAACTGGGGTTTGCTTCATGCCTTAGCCACTATACTATCTCTCTTGTTATAAACTAATTTTTTTTTAACTTCAGGAGAAATTGTATTAAATTCAACAATCATAAGTTTGCATAGTTTTGTGCTTGATTTTTTGAGATGAGGAAAAATTTTTTTGGAGGTTTGCTTAGAGCACTTTATAGTGGGTAAAAGTTAGGATAAAACTGCCACTATTATTTTATTTCATCCCTCCATCCATCCATCCATCCATCCATCATCATCCATCCATCCATCCATCCATCCATCCATCCATCCATCCATCCATCCATCCATCCATCCATCCATCCATCCATCCCTCCTCATCCCTCTCTGTCTGTCTGTCTGTCTGTCTATTTTCTTAACTTTTATTATAGAGTGAGATATACAATTACAAGGACATTCACAAGTGGGTCTCTGTCATATAGTGTTCCAGCACCCAGCCTTCCACCAGTGCCCCATTCCCACCACCAATGTCCAAACATTCCCTCCCACCAAACCCCAGACTGCCCCTATAGCAGGCACCTTTTCTTTCTCTTTCTGTCTCTGTCTCTGTATTTCTCTCTTCTCTTACACTTTGTGGCTTGCCCTACAGATATTAATGGTTTATAATGTAAGTCTCTATGTGTATATTCAATAGTGAGTTCTAGTGTGATTTTATAATTTCCCATACCCCATCAACCTCCCCAGTTTGTTGCAACTAGAATGATCATTACAGCGTTTAAATGTGAAAGATCCTGGGAAGGGCCTGATCCTAACCTCCATTATTGTCCAAGTCTGTCGCACCAGTGCAGCTGAGGGTCTGGTGTGTCTCTCCTCAGGCTATGCTGACTTTGGAGGCGGAGAGCCTGCAGCCACGGCCGCCGACGTGGAGCTGGAGGAATGGGAGGAGGAGCCCAAATCCCCGCTCCAAGTTGACCCGCGTCTGCTAACCCTAGGAGCTATGTTAGACTAGACCAGGAGCTGAGCCATTTACTGCCCTCTGAAACTCTATGAGGTATTCCACGTGGGCTGAGCAGCCTAGCTGTGGGTCTGGTGTGTCTCTCCTCGGGCTTTGCTGGCTGTGGAGGCTGCAGACCCAGCCACGCCACTGTTATTTTAGCTGTCACCTTGTTTTCTGACTGCTAGATTTCTAGAGCACTGGACAGTAATTCCATGACCTGAATTTTTAGTTTTTTCTCTTCTTTTTTAAACAATTTTAAGCCATATTTTTTTTCTGTTATTGTGTTTTTTTTTACTCTCACATAGGGAGAGAGGTATTTTATTAATTAATTTATTTATTGTGGAGGTGGTAACACTTGCATATAGATTAACAAAGCTAAACTGAAATTCCACAAAACTGTAAATCAGTGAAAAGTTGATAAATTATTTTTCCAAACCTATATATCTTTCTTTTCACTGGTTTATAAATTAAACTTTGATATTATGAATAATTATGTGCTAATATGTTTTACATGAAATAAGTCCTACTAATGTAAAATTTAGTAGTTGAAAATTAAGAACATTTTAAGAGAAGATCTGAATAGGCCTATTGAAGTATAGAAGTGTGCTTTTATCTTAATAAAGGGAATATAGACTTATGTTAGAAACTATAGATAGTATACATTGGAAAATATTATACTTATAGATTTAAGTATCTGCATTAACAAGTAAAGAATTATAATAAAATTTCATGAATATAAAAAGCACATGATCAGTCACATTCTATATATATGAATGTTAACTCATTATTGAAAATGTATAAAATTGCTTAGTGAGATAGGAGGAAACGGACTTTTAATTTAGTGGAAGACAACAATAAGTGCATGAGTGAATGCCATACTCAGCACCAAATGCTGAGAAATTTGTCTTGTCTTTACAAGAAGCTCCTTTAAAAACATTTTGAAAAACTGGTTTCAAGGCTATGAATTCCATACATTGTTGCTTGTATATAAAGCTCTGTATTGTTCCTTCAAATCTGAAAGTCAGAATAATAATCTAATTGGATAGTTTTCTTGGTGATGTGTTCAATTAATTGAGGCTTTAAAAAAAACATATTCTTCCATTCTCTTTTGGTTCAGAGAGTCTTCTTTGGTAAATCTGCTGTGATTTTATGGACTTTTCTTTGTGCATTTTTGTTCTTGTTGCTATCAAGATTCTGTCTATCTTTGGCTTTTTGTTATTTTGAGTATAATGTATCTTGGGATTTTCCTGTTTGAGTCTATTTTCTCTGAGATACGTTGGCTTCTTGAATTTCGTTGCTTGTATTCCACAAATCTGGGAAATTCTTATCTATTATTTCTTTAGCTCTTGGATCTTCATTATAATCCTTCCTGTTTTTCAGGAACTTCAGGATGATTCCTGTACTGTTCATCTTGAACACGTTTCATAGTTCTCTGGTGTGCTGTTTATTTATTTTCATACTTTACAAAAACTATCTTCTGTTGTTTACTAGAAGTTTGTCCCTTATCTCGGAGTGCCTACATTTTTCCCTCAATTGCTGTTGTTCTGCTGCTCAAAGCTTCTATTGAGTGTTTTTATATCACCTACCATACTCTTCATTTCTGTCATTTCCCATTCCTGCTATCATATTTATTTTCACTTTGCTGGCTATCTGTGCCATCATTTCTTTAAGCTCATTAAACATCCTCAACATAGTATCACCAAAGCCACTCTCTGAGAATGTACAGAGTTGGTTAGTGCTTGTTGAGTTTTTTGTGTTATTGCTTTCACTTGATGAGCTTTGTGGATTTGTACATGTCTTCCCCATTGGATTTGATGTACTCTTGTTATGCCTGTAGTGAATCTTTGTAGTTAACCTCCCTGGAAGTTTCTGAAGGGTTAGACTTGTTGTTGCTGTTTTACTTTCCTGCCCTTATTCACTCACTGGCAGGAATTATATGTGTGAGCATTGTGAGGTGTGATGAGTAGAGATATCCTATGTTACTGACTGGCTCAGGAGACTTGGAGTTGGGCCTACTGATATGGTGTAGGTCAGGAGTGGAGGCTATGAGGATATTCTGGTTATCTTTTCATATATAGCTGCACAGAGCTCCTTTGTGTTTCAGCATTGTCATCTGAGAGATGGCAATAAAAACCCTATAATAGAAAGTTGTTGCAGTGATCAAATGGGTTAGTGTACATGGTGATTCTGGATAGGGAATCAGATGATAATTAATGATAACATTCTTATTATTAAACATTGTCTACTGTGCAAGCATAACTATAATTTTTATTATAAAGATTTGTATAAATTACATCAGACATCAGAATGACTAATTTCTTATAGATAAGGTATAGGACTTGTTTCAGAATACTGTCAATAAGTGCTATTAGACAGACACCTGGGAAGTTATTGACTATCATGTACTAACTGCTATAATTGGGGTGGGATACAGGAGTATAAAATGATCTAAAGCATGGTATGCTAACAAAGTGCTTGGAAAGGTAAAACCAAATCAGGCACATTAAAAAGATAGTTTTAAGATGAAGATCATTATATAAAGAGTTAGATGAAACCATAATTCTTTGTCAGAGGAGTATAGATTGAATTGGCATGAACTAGGAGGCCTAGACTCTGTGTGTGGTATTCCACTCTAAACTTCTTTTGTTATAAAGTTATCTTTCTTCTCCTTCAGGAAGTTTTCATGACTGCTGCCAAACTCTTCTGGATGTATGAGGTAAAGAAGGGAGTAAACACTCCATGTACAAGAATTAAATACACCCAAAATATTTGAATACATTAGTGAAAAGAGAGAGTCTGATTTTATTTGGTTACGTGAAGATGAAATGGGAAATAATGTTGAGCTTGCAGAGACAGGGAAGATTTTGAAGATTCATGAGTAGATTGTATTTATTTATTTATTTATTTATTTATTTATTTATTTATTTATTGCTTTTTTTGGGCCACACCTGGCGATGCTCAGGGGTTTCTCCTGGCTCTACACTCAGGAATTATTCCTGGCATTGCTCAGGGGACCATATGGGATGCTGGGGATCGAACCCAGGCCAGCATGGGCTGGCTGCATGCAAGGCAAGTGCCCTACCCGCTGGACTATCGCTCCGGCCCCATGAGTAGATTTTAGACAAGGACTTGATATAGTCAAGTTTTAAATGAATGCACTATTCAACTACCCAGTGATAAATGGGGTTCTCAGGGAACCACTTGGAGGTAATTGTAGTAGTCCAGGTGTTGCTGCTGGCACTCATTATTTCGGTAGTTCTATTTTAGAAAGGATGGAATGGATTCACAAACTATTTGGGGAAGTAATTTCCTGGGGATCATTAATAATCTGATTGAATTGGGATCATTAGAAGGGATTCTCACTTGAGATGTAGAACAGAAGATAAAATAGAACAGATTGAATATAACTCATGAATGTGGGTCACATCTTGATGGAGGTAAGTTATTTATTTATTTTTAAATTTTATTTTATTATACCAACTGTGAGTTATACAATTACAAAGATATTCATGATTGGTTTTCAGTCATATGGTGTTCCAGCACTCATCCCTCCACCAGTGCACATTTCCCGCCACCAATATCCCTTGATTCCCTCCCCAACCTCCAGCATTCCTTTGAAGCAAGCTCTTTTCCTCTTCTCTTCTCTCTCTCTCTCTCTCTTTCTCTCTCTCTCTCTTCTCTTACACATTGTGGCTTGCCCTACATACATTTAGAGATTATCTTGTAAATCCTTTGCCTACAATCAATGCTCAGTTCTAGTCTGGAGTTACTGTTGCTGGAGGTAATTTAGAGAGGTTGACTGTGAGTTGGGAGCTCAAGAAATAGATTGAGATAAAGGTTTTGGAGTTACTGCTATGCATGGACAAACTGGGCCCAGGAGCATGTGGAGGTGTGGTAGGCAAGAATGAAGTAGGAAAATTTCATATTTATTGGTGGGAAGAAAAAGAGGAGACCAAAGGAACCTGTGTCAAAACAAAGATGAGATCAGGAAGAAGAATGCAGAGGGGTGGACATAAATAGGAGAAAACAAAAAGTCTTGGCTAGTAAAATTTGGGGGGTAGTAGGAGGATACGGGAAACAATCATCAGAAAATGTCTGGGTGCAAAATTATTTTGTACCCTTTAGATTCTCCAGAGGCTGAACAAATGATATAAAAGCATTTGATTGATATGAGAAAAAGTATGAAGGGTTTATTAATAACATGTATACCTCCTTTATTTTCTGGAGGAGATCCAGACAATTAGTTCACCACATATTTTGGGAAGAGTATTGTTCCTCTACAAAGAAAACTGGCAGAAAGGTAGGTGAGCAAAGGAAATTTTTATCAGGACAAATAAGATGCTACTGGGGTTGTACAGGCATGTGCCTGTGATTGCATGAGTTGTTGTCATGATAGGGAATAGAGGGAAGAAAAGGCTCTCGGGAAGTTCAGAAGATGGTCTTTAGAAGATGGGAGCCTGGGCAATTATGTCAGGACAATTGGCACTTCCCAGGACATTGGCTTCTGTACTGATCATGTTACAGAAATTATAAAACAGGGGCTGGTGCTATAGCACAGTGGTTAGGGCTTTTGCCTTGCACATGGCCCACCCGGGTTTGATCCCCCGACATCCCACATGGTCCCCCGAGCACCCCCAGGAATAATTCCTGAGCAAAGAGCCAGAAGTAACCCCTGAGCATTGCCGGGTGTTGACCCAAAAAAAGCCAAACAGAAAAACAAAACCAAAAAAAAAAAAAAAAAACAAAAACAGAAATTATAAAACAGAACAGGAGGCTATATGGTGCTGTTACTTCAAATACTACTCTATTCATTTGTACTAACAAAAAAATAGTAGAGTATTTTCATGGGCACTCATTTTCAGTAAGTGTACTAAGGTTGTACTTGTTAGTGTCAAACAAATATATCAGCTTTTGCCATTAGTGATTGGAGGGCCAGCAATATAATAGTTCTGTTTTTGTGTTGCTTTCTTTTGTTTTGTTTTGGTTTTAGACCAAACCCAGCTGTGCTCAGGGATTATTCCTGGCTCTGCAATCAAGGATAATTCCTGGTAGGTTCTGGGCACCATATGGGATGCTGGGGGATTAAACCCGGGTCAGCTGAGTGCAAGGAAAATGCCCTACCTACTGTACTATTGCTCTGGCCCAGCAATATAATGTTTAAGGACCCACACACAAGTTTTGACTTGTTTATTATTTATATTGGTCTTATAATTTTTTTCCTTTGCCATGAATTTTTTTGTTTATTTTGTGTTGAGTAGCATTGGTTTATAAGAGTGTAAATGTTTATATATTTTTGGGGTATGAGGGTACCATAGCTAAGACTTATTTAAAATTGGGCAGACAACTTCTTGAAGAGATTGTTCTGATGGTTAAATTAAATATTAATATCCAACACCATGATAGCTGGTATATATATAACAAATATGAACAAAAGTTAGGTTATTTTTATTCCTATATTAGCATTTACTTTTTCAGGTGATTTTAATGCCAGTTGAAATTTGTTGATCAGGGTTTCAGTATTTCAAAATTCATGATTACTATAAGTAACTATATTTACTTTTCTCCAAGTTACAAGTAAGATTTCAATTGCAAAATTGCATGTGTATTGGGGTAGGGGAGGGAAAAGAATTGTTTAAATTTAACATAAAAATGTAAGTGACTAACTGCAGGATTTTGTCACGAAGGAGGAATTCTTTGCTCCTCACCTGTCAGGTTTGAAAGAGGTCTGTTCTGGGAGCAGGCACAAATGCGAACTGAATCTGTAGTTCACCATTTCTTTTCTTTCTGTGTGACTCTGTTTATGTTTTGAATCAACAGACTGACTTGATATATCACCAATAACACATTCATCACTTCCGAATGTTATCTCTTGGCTTTTGGATAGAGTGTGGAATTGGAGTAATTATCTCAGGCTGTTTTGTCATAGATTAGAAACATATGATTTGAAATAAACATACATTTAAGAAAAGACAACATTTGGAACTTGTTATCTTTGTAAGCATAGGGTTTATTTATTTATTTAGTTTAGCTTTAAGAAAATTTTTTTTAAAGACAATCATATGGGATTCTAATGTTCTTACTGACCTAAGAGAGAACAGTCAGGGGTTTAATGCTTTTCTTTCCTCACATTGCTCTTGGCCAGTGTCTAAGATCTGAATGATTGGCAAGCCCCATAACTGAGTTCTCAGGAAAACAAATGATCTCATAGATGGAGTCAGTCCATGTTAGGAAGTGAGAGAGTTATGAAACACAGTCACAGAGGGGAAAGAAGTTTGTTTGCGTTTGGATGGTGACCTTTTGTTTCTAAGGTGCCACTGGATGGGTCCAGCTCTTAAATGCCTTTACTGTGATCCTGGACAGAAGTTATGGTCCTTCTTCTCCTCTCATTTAATTCCTTTTCCAGAAGAAAATCTGGATTTTTAGCAGTACCTCCATGTCCTGCGATATGCTTGAGGTTACCAGGTGAGAATGACTGTTGGCTTGAATTTAATTCTGAGAATTTCCTGGTTCCTGGATCTTAGAATATTTGTTCTAGAAAAATGTTGTTCTGAGAACAATCGTTCTCAGATTAGTGTTATTAAAAATTCAAAAACAAGAGTAATTAGTTATTTCCTTCATGTTTTCTCATACATTCAGAAAGTCATTGATGTGTGGTAGAGTGGAGACAATCTGGGAAAATGGCTTGTCCCAGAATGGACTCCTTTCTGGAAGCAGAGGGCGTGAATCTCAGTCACCAGCATTTCTGGTTAACCTAGACTCAGAGCCAATTCTCTACTCATCCTGGCCTTTTTTGTCCCTGCACAACAGAGACTCACCTTTTATCTTCTATTGTCTGCTCAGATTCTTTTCTGACGCGAGGCTTGACCGATTGTAAATAGAGAAACACCTCCTTCCTCTATCTAGTTTCCATTTCCAAACCCCTACTAACTACAATTCTCTTTTATGGACTTTAGGCTTACAGCAAATATTGAGCAAAAGGACAAAGTTTTCCCAACAACCTGTTGGCAAACATCAGTAACTTTGTTCCCCACAATCTCCCCATTACTAATACCCTACACTGAGGTAGTATTCTTGTTGCAACTGAAGATTCTAACTGACAGACACATCACCATAACCTAGAGTCCATTTTTTATATTGTATCATTTGTATCACTTGTCTTGCCATTGTTCATCGATTTGCTCGAGCGGGCACCAGTAACGTCTCTGTACATCCTGTTGTGCTAGTGTAGCCCAAGGGCATCCCTTGCTCCAGGAACATGAAGAGTCTCAAACCATTCGTTCAGGTCTTGGGAATGAGGTCTATAATTGTTGCTGGTTTTTGGCATATCAAATACGACATGGGTAGCTTGCCAGGCTCTGGCATGCGGATTGTTTATATTAGGGTTCACTTTTGATGTTATATATTTTGTGGATTTGGGAAAATGCCTGTATCACTTTATGCATGTATGTATCATTTAGTTGTTGTACAAAAGTAGTTTTTCTATTCTGCCTATTCATCCTTTCTGCCTACTCTGTACCTAACTACATGAATTCTTTTACTATCTTTATAGTTTGTCTGTTTCTGGAAGATCATGTGGTTGGCATCGTATAGCAGAATTTCTTAAATGTTTTTCTCTCAAAACCCCTTTCACTGACAAATTTTTATGTGACTCCAGGTATGTATATAAACATATTTTGATTTATTACTATATTTCATTTACTACTATATTAGTAGTAAATGTTTTCATTTACTACTAATAAATCATACATGTATTTTAAAACAAAATTTTTACACAAGCCCCACACTCAGTTATGATATCCCATATGGGGTTGTAACCCACAGTTGTTTCTAAGAAGCTAGGTCATATATTGTGTATTCTTTGCCAATCAGCTTCTTTTACTCAGCAATATGCTTTCTGTAACAGTTCATTTCTGTTCTGTGTGGAATGATAACTTATTGTTTGTACCACAGAACCATCTTAGTTATCCAAGTTTTTTTCCCCCACTTTTTTGAAAATTGAATCACCACGACAAACAGTTACAAAGCTTTCATGATTGGGTTTCAGTCACACAATGTGCAATACTCATAGCTTCAGCAGTGAGTATTTCCCACCACCAATGTCCCCAGTATCCCTGCTACCATATTCTCCTCCTCACCGCTGCTCCAGTTGTCTAAGCTTTGGTAATTTTTAATAAAGCTGTGGCATACATACACACATTACTTTTAAATGCATTTGAGATAATACCGAAGATAATTGGTATATTGCACAGTAAGAGTATGGTTAAATTGTCAAATTTTACCCCATAATCATTGTCACTGTATGATTCTTGCAATTCGTTTTTAAGTAATAACAGTGCACACACAAACACATACAACACATGTTCAGTCAACAAAATCTGCAATAATCGTCACATCCTTCTTTGCAAAAGCTGTGCATAAAATCCATGACTAATATTCAGTGAACGGTCTTTCAGAGTGGCTCTATCACTTTACAATTTCACTAGAAATGAAGGCAGCCTCTGCCTTCCTACTCTGCATCCTAGCCAGTATGTGCTTTCAGCAATCCATTGTTTTGAATGCTCTAATGAGAGAGTTTGGATATTATATCATTTTCATTTGCATTTCCCTAATGACTTATAATGTGACATGTTCTTTAATGTGCTTCCCTCCACATGCAATTAGCTTCTTTCTCAAACCACTTGTTCAAGGGTTTTGCCAGTTTATTTACTTGTTTTTATGTATTTGAGCAAACATGGTTGTTTATTTTTATTGTAGCTGAGCTAACATAGTTATAACAGTGTTTCTGTTTATGCTTTTGGTGTACAAAGGACTGCAGCCACACCACTACTGAAGGTTTGTTTATTTTAAGTCAGATTTTTAATTTTCTTATTGCTGAGTTCCAAGAGTTCATTCTATAATATGGGAAACAATCATTTTTAAAGATATGAATTTTGAAAAAATATATTTTCTGTTATATAGTGATATTTCTGTAGCTTCTTGTTCTTTTGATAGCGTCTTTAACAAATCAGAAAATTTCATTATAATTAAGTCTAATTTGTTACTGCTTTCCCATGGATTATTCTTCTGTTATATCTAACAAGTCATTATTATATCCAAAGTCCTCAAAATTTACTCTTCACTTCCCTTTCCTCTTATTGTTTTGCTCAATTCTTACAGTTCTGTGTTTTACATTTAGGCTTTTGTATTTTTCCAGATAAATACCCATAAATAGGATATTTAATTGGATTTTTATTCAACTTTTTTTACAAAGAAATCATTTATTTATTTATTTATTTATTTATTTATTTATTTTGAGTCGCACCTGGTGATGCTTGGAGGTTACATTTGGCTTTGCACTCAGAAATTACTCCTGGCAGTGCTTGGGGACCATATTGGATACCAGGGATCGTACCCAGGTTAGTCATGTGCACCCTACCAGCTGTACTATTGCTCCAGCTCCTGCTTTTAATTTTAAGGATTCACTATACCACTTTCCACAACGACTGTACCAATTTACATTACTACCAATCTCTTTTATTCATATACTCTCCAATGCTTGTCATTTCTTGTCTTTTGGATAAAAGTCACTTTCACTGGCATGATATTTTTTATAATTTTAAGGTAATAATAGGAGTTGATAGACATATTTTCATGAGTCAATTGTCTTGTTTGGAGAAGTACCTATTCATACCTAATGCCTGTTAAATGTTTTCATCATTGAATTTTATTAGTTTTTTGTATATTCTGGATCTACAGAAACATTTTGTTTGATATTTTTGTTCTCATTCCATTTGCCATTGGAGTAAAGTTCCCAAACATATTTTTTAAGTCTGATGTCAAGAAGCTATGTTTTTTGCTATGTATTTTTATGGTTTCAGGTCTTAGGTCCAAGTATTTAATCCATTTGAAATTAATATCTTTGTCGTCTTAGATAGTGGTCTAGTTTAATTCTTTTGGATGTAACTGTCTAGTTTTCCTAGAGCCAAATATTAAAGAGAATTTCCTTTCTTAATTTAAGTTTTTGACTCCTTTGTCAGAACTAAGATGTCTCTGTATGTGTGAATTCATTTTTGGAGTCCAGTTATCTTATTTATGCACACACATATGATTTTAGTCAAAATATCATGCTTTTTAAATTATTGTAACTTATAGTTTTGTGGTATAGTTTGATGTCATGGAGCTTCACACCTCCATTTTTTGGTGAATGTTTTTTCTAATTAAAGTTTCTGTAGTTAAAAATAAATGCATGATATTTTCCCCTCTATCTGTGAATACTATCACTGGGAGTTTTGGATGGGCAGAGGGGCTATGGCCACACCTAGTGATGCTCAGGGCTTGCTCTGGCTCTGGGATCACTCTGGGGGGGTGCTCAGGAGATAATTTTGTGGTTCTTGGAATCTAATTGGGGTCAACCACATGCTCTATCTCTCCTGCTTTGCCATTGGGATTTTTATAGAGATTGCAATGAATTTGTATCCAGCTTTAGATAAGATAACCATATTAACAATGTTATTTTTCTCAGTTCATAGGAATGAAACATCTTCCCATCTCATCTCATTTGTTTTGTTTCTTTTAATTATGTCTTACAAGTTTCCATACACAGAATAATTTTCACTTATTTGATTTATTTCAACTATTTAATTCTTTTGACGTAATGCTAAATGAGTTTATTTATCTTTATTCTAATTGATTATTTTAATACAGAAACAATGCTTATATTTGTATAGTAATTTTGTAACCTCTCACTTTATATATCATTGCTCATAGCTTTGTACTAAAGTCTGGGATTTTCTCTTTTTCTTTTTTTTGATTTTTTGGGCCACAGCCACCTGTATTTAGGGCTTATTCCTAGTTCTGCCCTCAGTAATCACTCCTGGAAGGTTCTGGGAACCATATGGGGTTCCAAAGATCAAACCCAGGCCAGCCTTGTGCAAGGTGAGCACCCTACCTGCTATACTGACTCACGAGGCCCCTAAGAGTTTTTTTTTTAATAAATATTATGTCAGATGCAAAAAGCAGATAATTTTACTACCTATATAATTTGGATGTGATATCGCTCTTCGCCTTGACAAGCAGGTCATACCCTTCAGCCACTCCACGTAGCCGGAGGACACAAGGTCTGTGCCCCGGTTGTCCCACTGGCAAGTACTTGATGAGGGCAGCGAACATGGCGGTGGTAAAGATTGTAAAGAAAGATGACCGCCAGGTGTCCTGCATTAACAGATGCCTCAGAGACCTGGGTCCTACGAAAGCAGGATAAGAATGCTATTCGGGTCTCCCCAGAGAGGAATCGAAAGAGCTATGCTTGGAATATCACTCCTCACTCAAGTGAAGGAAGGAATCCGAGCTTCGACCTCCGTCGCTGTTCCAGAGTCAGGGACGCTGTCTCGTTTGCCAAGGCATCGGAAATCAGATGGGCTGGACATGTAATGTGATTTGGAAACTACCGCTGGACTAGAGCCGTTACCGACTGGATCCCACGGGATGTCAAAAGATCACGTGGATGCCCATCTACGAGATGGTCAGACTTCTTTGTCAAGACCCTGAATGAACGGTTTGAGGCTCTTTGTATTCCTGAAGCTACCAGATGCCATTGGACTACACTGTCACGTGATAGGGTCAAATGGAAATATTACTGGCGCCTACTCGAGCAAATCGATGAATAATGGGATGTCAAGTGATCAAGTGATCAAGTGATATAATTTGGATGCCATATATATTATATGAACACAGATACATGAGGCAGAGCTGTTACTGGCTCTCCCTGTGCTTGGTTGATCATGAGGTATCCAGGATGGAAGGCGAGTTCTAGCCCTGACGTGTCATCCCAATAGAGCCTCATAAGAAGCCAGAGGAACCCCTACACCATGAGGACTGCCATTTTCAACATCCAGACTCCACAGCTTGTCATAGCTCCACCCAAGAGAAAAGCTGATCTCTCCCCGTTGTAGTTCATCAGTAAATGCACTAGATGAGAGCCTTCTACAGAGAGTATCCTAGCCACATGGCAGAGGCTGGCAAACTACCTGTGTCATATTTGATATGCCAAAAACCAGTAACAGTTATAGACCTCATTCCTGACCTGAATGAATGGTTTGAGGCTCTTCGTGTTCCTGGAGTGAGCAAATGCCCTTGGTCTACACTAGCACGCCACAGGACTATGGCGATGTTACTGTTGCCTGCTTGAGCAAATCGATGAACAACTGGAAGACAAGTGATATATATATATATATATATATATATATATATATATATATATATATATATATATATATATATATTTACTGGTTTGTTTGGTGGTTCTTCCCAGGACCAACTGGTTTACTGTGGTACCTCAGGATGCAGTATTGTTTGGGTTACTTGATGAGGCTCACTGGTGGTGCTCAGGCTTTCAGTGTTTCACCTGATAAAGCTCAAGGAACCACATGGTACTGGGGATTGAACTGGGGCTGCATTTTTTGGGTCACATCTAGCAGTGCTCAGGAGTTACTCTTGTCTGTGCTCAGTGATCACTTCCGGTGAACTTGGGGCCCATCTGGCTTGCCAGGGATTGAAACTAGGTCAACTATGTACAATGCAAGTAACTCAACAACTTTACTATTGTGCTGGCTCCAAATGGCATACATCTTCTCTGACCTCTTTGGTCCTGCTAATTATTCTTGCTAGGACTTATAACACTATATTGAATAATAACAATGTGGGTTGGTCATATATAACTATAATTAAATTGAGGTTCTAGGGGCCAGAGCGATAGCCCAGAGGGTAGGGCGTTTGCCTTGCACGCGGTCTGCCCATGCCGGCCCGAATTCGATCCCCGGCATCCCATATGGTCCCCTGAAAACTGCCAGGAGTAATTCCTGAGTGCAGAGTCAGGAGAAACCTCTGAGCATTGCCGGGTGTGACCCAAAAAGCAAAAAAATAAATAAATAAATAGATAAATAAATAAATAAATAAATTGAGGTTCTAGATACATTTCGTTTAGTTTTTTAAAAATTATAATAGGAGTTTGAATAATTATGCATTTTCTGCATACATTAATAGAAGTGCACATATCAATTATTCCACATCATATTGTAATATGAATTTCCTTTTCTTTCATTTATCTGATAAATCCTTATTTTTGGTTTGTGAATAATAAACCTTCCTTAAAATTCTGGAATAAAAATCCCAATCGATCATGGAATATAATTTTTAAAAAATATATTGATAAGTTTTCTAATGTTTTGTTGAGAATCTGTATTTTATTAATATATTGGTCCATAAATTTTATGTGATCCTGTATTTGTTCAGAATTTTACTAATGGTGATTTCATAGAATATATCTGGAACTTCTTTTTAGTTTCATTAAAGAATTTGAGGAGAGATATTGATTATTCTTTGAAAGTTTGATAAATTTCACTGTAGAAGCCATCTGGTTCTAAGCTTTTATTTCTGGAGAGACTTTTGATTGCTATGTCTATTACATTTCTTATGGTTTACCTGTTTATATTATCCATTTTTATTGACTCAGTCTTAGTTGTTTGTTTCTAAGATCTTGTTTTTTCTGCTAGGTTGTATAATTTGTTGCTGTGCAATTGTTCACAATACTTTCTATGAGACTATATAGTTCTGTAAGTGTTGTAGCTTCTTTCTCATTTATGGTTTTTATTTATTCCTATTTTCTCCCTTCCTTGTGAGTCTGACTAATGGTTTTTCTCTTAACATGCTAATTGTCTTTAAAATTTTTTTTTATTGAGTCACCGTGCAATACAGTTAGAAGGCTGATCACGATTGGGTTTCAGTCACACAATGTTCCAATACCCAACCCTCCATCAGTGCACATTTCCCACCACCAATGTGCCCCTTAACCCTCCTGCCACCTCCACCCCACCCCATCCTATCTCTATGACAGGCATTCTCTCTCTCTCTCTCTCTCTCTCTCTCTCTCTCAAACTCCCTCCCCATTGGGCATTATGGTCTGCAATACAAATACTGAGAAGTTACCAATGTACCATGTTTGTCTTTTTTATTTACATTTTACTCATTTCTTCTCTAGAGTTTCTTGTTTTCTTTTCTATATTGATTTTTTATTTTACTTTACTAGTTCTTCTTTTAGGTGGAAGTTTTTAAGTATGTGATTTTTCATGATTTCCAAGATAATATTCATTTTGCTACTGTAAACTCCTCTCCCTTCAAAAAAAAATTCTGGATCAGCAATGTGGGGAGTTGAATTTTTTCTTGACTTTCAGCAGGTGGTGCTGTGGCTTTATATGATTTGAATTTATTTATTTATTTTTCTGTTGGCTTTGGTTGGTACTGCAGTCTGCATTTGCAATTATGCTAGAAGTATGAATGTGTCTGGTCACTGTCCTAAAGATGATGAATGAGAGGTTTATTTTGTATCTGTAACACTGTCAATGTGCTTAATGAGAGTTTCACTTGAGTCAAGGTCATGTACCTCCACCAAAACTACAAAATGTTACTTCAGGAAATAAAAGAGGAACTGAGGAAATGGAGACACATTCCCTGCTCATGGATTGGAAGGATTAACATTATCAAAATGGTAATACTCCCTAGAGCTTTATACAGATTCAATGCGGTCCCTATAAAGATACCCATGATGTTCTTCAAAGAAATTGAACAAACACTCCTGAAATTTGTATGGAATAATAAACCCCCATGAATAGCTAAAGCAATCCTTGGAAAAAGGAGACGGGAGGTATCACTTTCCCCAACCTCAAGCTCTACTACAGAGCAGTTGTAATTCAGACAGTGTGGTATTGGTATAGAGACAGACCTGTAGACCTATGGAATAGAACTGAATATCCTGAAACACTCTCAAATATACAACCACTTAATTTTCGATAAAGGAGCAAAAAAATATTAAGTGGAGCAAAAAAAAGCCTCTTTAACAAATGGTGCTGGGGAATCTGGGCAGCTACGTGTAAAGAAATGAACTTAGACCTCCTTCTAACGCCATGCACAAAAGTCAGATCAAAATGGATTATAGATCTCAACATCAGACATAAATCTATAAGGTACATTGAAGAAAACATAGGAGAAATGCTCTACGACATCGAAACTAAAAAGTATCTTTAAAGATGACACACCACTACCCAAGCAAATGGAAGCAAAGATAAACAAATGGAATTATATAAAATTGAAAAGCTTCTGCACATCAAAAGAAACGGTGACCAAGATACAAAGACAATCCACAGAGTGGTAAAGGATATTCACCCAATACCCATCTGACAAGGGGTTAATATCCAGGATATATCAGGCACTGGTAGCACTTCACAAGAAAAAAGCAGCCAACCCTATCAAAAATGGGGAGGAGAAATGAACATAAGTTTCCAAAAAGAAGAAATTCGAATGGCCAAAAGGCATATGAAAAAGTGCTCTTCATCTTTAATCATCAGGGTGACGCAAATCAAAACAACAATGAGGTACCATCTCACACCACAGAGACTGGCACACATCCAAAACAGTAAGAACAACCGGTGCTGTCGTGGATGTGGGGGAAAAAGAGACTCTCATCCACTGTTGGTGAGAGTGCCGGCTGGTCCAGCCCTTTTGGAAAACAATATGGGCATTCCTCCGAAAACTAGATATTGAGCTCCCATTTGATCCAGCAATAGCACTCCTGGGAATATACCCGAGAGACCGAAAAACACATAGCAGCAACACTATCTATACTTCTTTATTCATCTCTGCGCTATTCACAATAGCTAGAATCTTGAAACAACCTAAATGCCTGAGAACAGAGGACTGGCTAAAGAAACTGTGGTTCATCTACACTATGGAATACTATGCAGCTTTCAGAAAAGATGGAATTATGAAATTTACCTGCAAATGGATGGACATGCAGACTATCATGCTGAGTGAAATTAGTCAGAAGGATAAGGACAGATATAGAATGACTGCATTCATTAATAGGATATAAATAGAAACTAGTGTTTTACTAAGTGTGGGAAATGTTAATGACAGATTAAAACTCACCATTGAATATACACAAAGAGACTTAAGTGATAAACTTTAAATATCTGTAGGGATAGCCACAATGTGTAAAAGAAGAGGGAGAGAGATGCAGAGACAGAGAGAGAAAGAGAGGAAATGGGCTACCTGCTATTGAGGTAGCCTGGGGTGGACAGGAGGGGTGGGGTACATTGGTGGTGGAAATGGGGCACTGGTGGAAGGATGGGTGCTGGAATACTGTATTACCAAGAATCAATTATGAACACCTTTGTAATTGTATGTCTCACAATGGTATAATAAAAAAATTAAAAAAAAATTGTTCTCAGCATCTCTGGCTGGACCAAAGTTATTGCTGTTTAAGTACTAACCTCAGAAAACAGCCACCAGGTGATTTTTCCACCCACCATCCATTCAATAAATTGTGAGTATCCTCTATATGTCCTCCAGTGCAGTTTATATCACTCTCAGAGAAAAAAGGTGCTTTAGTTTCACCTATGGTATGAAATTCTTAGTATATCTCTTTCTGGTTATTGTTAGTGTTTATTTGGGGAGAGAAGTGAGAAGGTGTGATAAAGTTTATTTTTGAAAGAAGTCCTCAACAATTTTAATAACTTCTTAAAATCATTCTGTAGCATAGTGTTGAGTAATCTGGGTGTTCTGCTCTACATGTAAACTTTAACAATTGTTGATATAAAAAGTAACTTTCTTTTTATTTTGAAAGATTTGTATATATGTTGAATCGACAGGTAAACTTTAAAAAGAAGTTACGCCTTGACAGTATTGGTCCTCCTTATTCTTTAAGTTAAATGAGACAATCTCATTTGCATATTATGGTACCTTATGAATTGAACGGTCTTCAGAAACTGAAGTTCAGAGAAGCTAGGTAACTAGTTAAAAGTCATCAGATGGGAAATGTAGAGGTAGGATTTGAATATACATTTTCCAGGCCCAGAGATCCACTTCTGAGCAGGTTTCCAAGTCAGTTTTGTGGAGTGCTTTAGAAAGCACTCTTTGATGTCAAATCAGAGTTTAGATCTTGGTTTTTGAACTTTCTGGATGAGTGTCCTCACATGTAGCACTAATTCTTTTGCTTCATTTTCTCATCTGTAAAACGTGAGTGATAATAATAATACCTGCTTCATAATGCTGTTTCAAAAAGAATGAAGTTGGTCACATGCAGTAATATGACCATTGGCACAAAATAAGAGCCTAATTAGCTTTAGTCACATGTAGCATGGCTGCTATCAATGGCCCTTGGCATCTGTGCATGGCATTGGATTCTAAGCATATAAAAACTTGAACAGGGGCTGGAGTGATAGCACAGTGGTAGGGCATTTGCCTTACACGTGACTGACCTGGGTTCAATCCCCTGCATCCTATATGGTCCCCCGAGCAATGCCAGAAGTGAGTCCTGAGTGCAAAGACAGGAGAAACCCTTGAGCATTTCTGGGTGTGACCCAAAAAGCAAAATAAATAAATAAAATAAGAAAATAAGCTTAGTGCTTATAAGTAAATAAAGAGGAGTGGGGATTGGATTATGGTTTACCTCTCAGGGGTTTCTCAAGGACCCAGGCTCATGGGACCCCCTGTGGATTCCAACGCCCTAAAAGTACTTGGGAGTCATGGGGGTAATCATGGCAGCTGATACTGGGGGCCTAGCTGGATCCCCAGCAATGTTCACAGTCCATTAGGGTCTCTGTCCTCTGTCCAGGGCCTATGACCATTCACCCTGACTCATAGATGGAAGAAAGAACAAGGCCAGAGGTTCCTGAAGGTTGCATTTAATAAGTCTTTTGTTACTTGTTGCTTCACCTCACTGCTGCTCATTGCAGGAACCTTTCTCCAGGGAACTCTGGCTCTCTCCCAGCAGGATCACTGGCCAAGCTGCTCTCCTTGAGGCATCTGTGCAGGCTCCTATCTTCTTCAGGGCTTTTCTCTTCTGGAAGTCTTTGTTCAGGGCATTACTTTTCAGGTCCTTTCCCAGGACCTCTTTTTTCAAGACCTCTTTTCTTAGGTCCTTTCTCTCCAGGACCTCTTTTCTGCTTGTTTCTCTATTTGTCTAAGTCCCTAATTCTATTTCCCTATTTCACTGTTTTGGCCTGTTTCTGTTTCTCTGTTACTCTGTGTGCCTAACCTATTTCTGTGTTTCTCTGTTGTTTGGTCCTGTTGCCTTGTTGCTCAGTTGCCCAGTAGCCTTGCTGCAGACCTTGTGACTCTGGTGCTGGCCCCTCCTAGGCACCAGGAGCAGCATCTCCTTCCTGGTATGGCTACCCAGCCCAGGCACCAGGGGGCGCTGCTCTCTTTTTTCCGGAAGCCCCCTGGATGGTTTCCAGGGGCCCCTATTTATAGTTTCAGGCCAGGTTCAGAATCTTAGCCTCAACTGATTAACAGTTTCCCAAATGGCATTCTCCCACAAGCGACCATCAGCTATGTCAGGAAAAATGCCTGCTCACAGGTACAAAGAGAGTTTCGAATCCAGTAGAGATAAGCTTATATTGGAGACCTATAATTTAAGTCCAGAATGCAGCTACTTCACGACTGGTGAGATAGTTCAAAGAATTATAGTGCATGCTTGATAAATGGAGGTACTGGCACTGTGTGAACTCCCTGACCACTTCAGGTTAGCCTTAATGGTACTAGGCACTGTTTGGCATGAGCAGTACTGGTCTTTGTATCATTGGGAGTGTTCTAGGGCACTAAACACTGCTTGGGAGACCTCACCCAAATGTAAAATATATATGACAGATTTTTTTTCCGGGTTGGGGGTGTGGAAGGATGGTGGGCCCCACTTAGCTGTGATTATTGCCTACTCCTGGCTGTGGGATAACACCTAGAGGAACTTTTGAGACCATATGTGGTGCTAGGATTGAAACAGTGCTGGCCTTGGCCAAGTTTAAGGCAAGTACTTTACTCACTGTGCTATCTGTTCAGTCTAAAATTTGTTTAAATTTATTGAAGTACGATTTGTTTGCAAGATGTTGATATGTTTTAGGGGTACAATTTAGGGTAATACATATAGCACAAAAGTTCCAATAATCTTCCATTATCCATTTTTAGTCCTTTTCTAATTATTCTGAATCTCTTCTGTTTCTTTTAGCCAAGATAGACACTGTTCTTAAATAAGCAGCTCAGGAATTATATCTTGTGGTATTCAGTTCCACATTCATCTTTTATTTCTCAACATATCTATTGCCTTTAGGCTTTGTCACACAATCTCACACATAGCAGTGTGAGCATGCACACATACGCTTTCTAATTTACTTACATAGGTGGTACTATTTATAACTAGACTGTTGAAAGGAACAGTTGTTTCTCTGTTGAGTAGAACTTCTAAGGTCTCTATTGAGTGGGACTTCCTGGGTAACTCCTTAGTTGAAAACTTAGGAAAACTCCTAGTTGAAAACTTCAATTGTTGAAAACCTTAGTATCCATGAGTAAATTATTCATGTTGAGAATCAGGAAGAAAACATATAGCCTTCAAATTCATTGTAACTGTCTTCTTCTTCTTAGCTGAAAGGGCAACAGCATGGAAATTTTCATAAGTGCGACTTGGAGGTGGCTCATAACACTTCTATGAAATGGCTGAAGTCACTTCAGGATCATATGCAAGCTAATTGCAAGGAAGACAGATAAATGGGGATTGGCTATGGCACATGGAGAAGAACAAGAACACAACAAGATTTTGGCCAATACTGAAAAGTCTCTAGTAACAAGTGTCACAGCACTTGAGTGTTTTAATTATTATGTTATCTCCATTTAATACACATTCATTTATATATTCACTTGTTTATTCATAAAACACGTATTTACTAAGGTCATTCATTATGCAGGTTCTGGTAGCTGAAATGAGATGATTCTGACTTTTTTTAGAAGGAAGAAAATAGAGAAAAAACTTTTATCTGGCACCATCATCTATAATTGAAAGCAGAAGTTATACAAAACCCTTGTTTCTTTTCCAGATCTTCCAGATCTCTTTTCTGACTTGGCAAATATCTGACTGAACACATAGTAAGTATTTAAATATATCTGTTGATTAACAGTGTATTTATTTGATCAAGGAGCAAGTGTGCCTGAAACCCATTAATAAATATGAGTCACTCTCTCCAATATGTTCCTTAAAAAAGATTTGAATTCTAAGAGAATATTTTGTTTTTTATTAGAGATTTTTGGCTAAATTCATTGACCACTTCATTTAGGGTTGTGCAGACAGGACCTTTGGTTTCTGGGGTAATAGATCTTATGGGACCAATTATGTTTTATCCAGGAAAGCAAATTTCCCTACTCTGAATGAGATCTGATTTTCATTAGATAGGTTTTCTACAAGACTATTTAGTGAAAGTTATGTCCAGAAGCTACTGATTCAATTCAGATTTAGCTTCTTCTTATCCACCTATATACTTCTGATACCTGAGTCTGAAAACAGGTTATAATTCCATCTGCAGGGCTACAATTAATACAATTAGGGGGTAGAACAATAACTTTCTATGTAAAATGAATAATATTTCAATAATATTGCACTTCAACTACAGCTGGCCAATGATTATTCTCTGCACCATGTTTTCTCAAACAGCATAATCCTTGGATGAATTACAGAAATAAAAGAAAGGAAAGAACTCACCAACTCAGTGGGGCAAGTTACATGAGAAAACATTTTGAACCACCTAAAGCACAATCTAATTAGCCACAGTGGAGCTAGCACTAAATTAACTATAGTTGGATTCAAGACACCTTGAAGCAGCTAAAGGGACTTGGGGGATGAATAGCTTTAATATTGTCCAAAGAAAAACCATTATATAACACATCTGTTGGTGGTTAACAGATCTTCAACATGTTTAAAAGACTGAAAATATTGTATACTTAAGGAATATAACTCTGGATTCTCTGCTTTTTCATGAATTCAACCATAGAAAGGAAAACTTATTAGAAATCGAACTTCCAGACATACTTATGAGAACATTTAGCAATATTCTAAGAAAAAAAATCCCTTAACCTTTATAATGTCTGGAGGAAGCCTAGCAATCTAAGGGCACTTTGAATATATACTCAGTCTAGGCACTGTATAAGCAAAAGAATATGTTTGTAATAATTGTCCAATAAACATTGTTGGGCTTTGATGGCTATTAATTCTTCATTTTTCATGTTTTTCTTTCATTGAAATATCACCTTTTTTGAATATTTTGCAGGAGATTTGTGCTCAGAAGATAATTGCTATGAATTCTTGGAAAAGCTGGTTAGAGTAAAAATAAATTTAGAAGCAATTTTTTTAACTACTAGGGATATTGCCCCCAATTACCCTGTAGACCTCCTTGGTGTTGCTCTTCCCCTAGTAAAGGGTTTTGGACATTGGTGGGTCCCTGGAAGGGATGCAGTGCTGGATTTTCAATACTGGATGCATGTCCGAAACTCCCAAAGAACCTTGAAAACTAAAGATGCCAAGACTCACTCTCAAATATTCCATTCTATTTATTTGGGTTGATGTCTGACCATGTTGTTTTGAAATGGGCTTCAAGTAGTTGATGAGAACTCAGTGTTGAAATTAATAAAGGCAGGGACAGTTCTATATTTACCAAGAACTCAGAGCATAGTCACACACTGAAACAGTAGTTTCAGTTATTTAAGTTCTATAATTATAGCTCTTAAAGTAAGTGATTTTATTTTTATCTTTTGAGTAATAACTCTTTTATGTATTTATTTATTAATAAGTATTTTATTATACCACCGTTAGATATACAATTACAAAGATGTTCTTATTTGGATTTTGGTCATACAGTGTTCCAGCACCCATCCCTCCACTAGTGCCCATCTCCCACCTCCAATGTCCCCTGGTTCCCTCCCCTCTCCCTCAGGCGCCTCCATGGCAGGTTCTTTATTTCTTTCCCTTTCTCTCTATCTCTTTCTTTTTTCCTTCCCTTCCAGATTGAGGATTGCAGAACATACAATAAAGGGTTGCCATGTGTATCTGATTTTAAATCACTTGTATCACTTGTCTTCCTGTTGATCATTGATTTGCTCAAGCGGACACCAATAACATCTTCATATGTCCTGTCACATGCTAGTGTAGCCCAAGGACATTCACTAGCTCCAGGAACATAAAACCATTCATCAGGTCATGGGAATGAGGTCTATAATTGTTAATGGTATTTGGCATATCAAATACGACATGGGTAGCTTGCCAGGCTCTGCTGTGTGGGTGGGATACTCTTGTAGTAGCCTCTAATCTTGAGCATTTATTGATGAACCGGGCTTGTGATCAGCTCTTCTGCTGGGTGGAGCTCTAATGAGAGGGGATGTGGAAAATGGCGGCCCTCATGGTGTGGGGGTTCCTCTAGCTCTCTGCGAGGCTATGCTGGGTGGTGTGCCAGGGCTAGAACCCACCTTCCCTCCCGGGCGCCTCATGATCAGCTGGACACAGGGAGAGCTGGTAGCAGCTCTGCCCTGTGTATGTGAGTGATTTTAAAATCCCACTTTAATTTTTTCTTTATCATTTACTCTTCTATTACTACATACTTTGGGAGTAGGTATAGCATTGTTCTTTTAATCACATGATCACTTGACATCCCATTATTTGTTGATTTACTCGAGTAGGCACCAGTAACATTTTCATTTGTCCCTGTCACATGCCAGAGTAGCCCAATGGCATCTGCTTGCTTCAGGAATACTCTCAAACTGTTCATTCAGTGTCTTGAAGAAGTCTGACCATCTTGTACGTGGGCGGCCACTTGATCTTTTGACATCCCGTGGGATCCATTTGGCAACTGCTCTAGTCCAGCGGCCATCTCCAAGTCGCATTACATGTCCAGCCCATCTGATTTTCAATGCCTTGGCAAATGAGACAACATCCCTGACTCTTGATCATCGACAGAGATCGGAAGTCCAGATTCCTTCTCAAACTTGAGTGAGGTGTGATATTCCAAGCATAGCTCTTTTGATTCCTCTTTGGGAGACCTGAATAGCATTCTTATCCTGTTTTTGTAGGGCCCAGGTCTCTGAGGCGTATGTTAATGCAGGGAGAATGGTGGAGTTGAAGAGATGTGCCCAGAGCTGGAGGTTCTTTGTCCTTTTAGCTATTTATTTGATGCTCTTGAAGATGCTCCATGTGGCTCTCTTCCTCCTACACAGCTCAGGGGCTAGGTTGTTCATCATTTTGCATTCTTGACCTAGGTACACATAACTGCTGCGTTCAGAGATGTTTGTTCTGTTGAGGGTGAATGGAGCATTTGGACCTAGCTCGTTTTCATGAACATCGTTTGTTGAGTTTCAGGTGTAGACCTATCTTTCCACATTCTCGGTTGAAGTCAGCCAGCATTTGTGTCGCTTGGATAATATTTGGTGTTATTAGAATGATGACATTAACGAAGCGGAGGTGGTGTAGTTGCTGACCGTCTATTTTCACTCCCATTCCTTCCCATTCGAATTGTTGCATGATGTTCTCAAGGGTGGTGCTGAAGAGTTCGATGAAATGGTATCACCCCACTGAACCCCTCTTTTGATATCAATGATTACTTCTTTGTAGAATGGTGAGATCCTGGTGGCGAATCCGTAACACAGCTCACAAAGGATCTTGATATATTGAGTTTGAATGCCCTGTTTGGCTACGGCTTTGATGACCGCTTTGGTCTCAACAGAATCAAAGGCTTTCTTAAATCAATGAACGTGAGACAGAGTGGCATCTTGAACTTCCTACAAACCTCAATGAGCTTGGCTACCATGTGGATATGGTCGATTGTGCTGAATCATTTTTTCAGAAGCCAGCTTGCTCGCATGGTTGTCCTTCATCTAATGTTCTGCCAATTCTGTTCAGGATGACTAAATATGAGGAATATGCATTTTTGCACTGTAAGCAAAAGTTAAATTCCGTTAAAGAAAAGTTGGTATATAAGTACAAGAATGAGTAAAAAAATAGATAATTTAGGAGGTTGTTATTTACTCCTTTAAAGGATAAGGCTTTCTTTAGAGAACCAGCATACTTAAAGGTACTAAAGGTGGAATGCACTCAGGAAGATATAACAATCTTTCTGAATTATAAGGAATGACCAATGAAACTTAAATGCAGTTTTAAATAACAACGGAAGTGCTTTTGTTGGGCTTTGTTTATGGATCACACTAAGCAGCACATAGGGACTGCTATTAGTTCACAGTGGGGTTGCGTGCTTGGGGGCTACTCCTGATGCACAGTGGCCTGATGGCTTGGGGCTTCCACACGCAAAGCATATACTACAGCTATTTTAAAGCATCTGCTAGGTCCAAAGCAAGAAAGGCTTGTAGGGGTATTAAGACTAGCAGAAAAATGCTTAATTATTTTGTATCTTTTTGAGGAAAACATCCTGGGATGGAAGAAATAAAACCTGGGTCATAGGGAGTGTCAGAAACAACAGAAAGGGAGAGATCCTAGAGTTGTTGCACACATGGAACTCTGTCACAATTGTCCCATCTGTTAAATAACTTAGCTATATTACCCTTCAAGTTCTCAGTATTTTTCAGTCCTCAACATCTATGTTTTTGTTCATTTTGTTTATTCCCACTTTCCATAGTTGTCTTATATATTGTGTGATTGTTCACATGGCCAGGGCCAGCATTTCCACATTTTAAGTGCCAAGGGCAGTTAGACCACCACAGGCTTTCCTTTTTAAGCTTACTCATGGCCTTTGTTTTTATTTATTTATTTGCTTTTTGGGTGATACCCAGCAACGCTCAGGGATTACTCTTGGCAGTGCTTGGGGCCATATGGGATGCCGCGGATCGAACCCAGGTTGGCCGCATGCAAGGCAAATGCCCTACCTGCTGTGCTATCGCTCCAGCCTCTTACTGATGGCCTTTAAAGGATAATTTAAAAATATAAAAAGCATGCTTCTTGTAGGCTACTTAGACAATTTAGTAAGTTCTAGTTACTGAATGACATAGTTGTGGTTAATAGAATGAGAGAGTTAATGAAATGGAATGGGGTGGGAGGGTATCTGCGGAAGATCAAACATGGAGAAGGTGGGAGGAGGGGAGGTGTCATTTAAATGCTTCTTTCCTTAGTCTTCAGTTGTAATCCACACAGATTTAAAATATTTATTATTTTGTTTTAGGAAAGTTCATAAATTGCAGTGGCTGCTTTGAAGCTTTCCCCAAGCATTTGAAAATAAAGATAATGGAGAACAAATTTTACAGAAGTTAACATAGCTGAGTCCAAGTTTCCACTTGTGCCAACTGTCTAGGATGTAATTGGGCTGATTATCAGCTGGAAGTAAGTGCATCGATAAAGGTTTTTTTCTCTTTTCCCTCTTTTATGTTCTCCATGAAGCAGTACTTTAAATATGCAGTCACAAATATCCACATTGAAAATTCACATATTAAAACTCTGGATGTAGGAAGTCTAAGGATTTATAGTCTAACATTCTCCATTCTTCTTCCCTCTATTTCTCTTTCTCCGTGTCTTACTCCTTCCTTATTTCTTCCTATGGAACAACAAAGGGAAATTGTTGGATAATGCTGGGTTCCCTGACAAAATCAGGGGAGCAGAACAGGTATCTCGGTGGAACCTCCACTTGTCGGAGAATGCTGGGTTCCCTGACAAAATCAGGGAGCAGAACAGAACTCGGTGGAGCCTCCACTTGTCTGAGAATGCTGGGTTCCCTGACAAAATTCTGGAGGAGGGACAGGGATCCTCTTTTTTTTCCCAGGGATTGACAGCTGGTTGTCAGAGAAAGAAGAATCCAGCAAAGTTTCAAAAGGCTTTACTCACGCACTTGTTCTGGTGCACAATTCAGCAATAGGAGAGCCGCAGAATTTAGTTCCTAGCTGGGCCTCGGCCATGTATAGGTTTAGAATCCTAGGCCAAGATGGTTGCTACCATGTGCTAAGGCCCAAAAGGGTAGAGAACAGAGAGAGAGGGAGAGGCAGAGAGCAGAGAGTAGGGAGAGAGAGAGAGAGAGAGAGAGAGAGAGAGAGAGAGAGAGAGAGAGAGAGGAAGGCTGTCACTGTATCACTGTCTTCCCGTTCATCATCGATTTGCTCAAGCGGGCACCAGTAACATTTCCATATGTCCTGTCTCATGCTAGTAGAGCCCAAGGGCATCTGCTTGCTCCAGGAACATAAACCATTTCCTTAGGTCATGGGAATGAGGTCTATAATTGTTACTGACTGGTATTTGGCATATCTAATACAACACGGGAGGCTTGCCAGGCTCTGCCATGTGGGTGGCATACTCTTGTAGTCACTTCTAAATCCATTTTTTGATGAACTGCGCAACCACAAGCAGCCGTGCTAGCTGGGCTGTAATAGGCTCTTCTGCTCGGTGAAGTTCTGACGAGAGGGAAGTCCGGATGTGGAAAATGGCGGCCCTCATGGAGTGGGGGTCATCTGGCTTGTTGAGAGGCTCTGCTGGGGTGGTGGGCCAGGGCTAGAACCCTCCATCCCTCCCAGGTGCCTCGTGAGTGGCTGGGCACAGGGAGAGCCGTAGCAGTTCTGCCCCATGTTTGTGATTCTCTGGATCAGCATACCTGGGCCAGACTTAAAAAGACTGCGGCAGGGTGGGTCTGATGAGCTGGGCTGTAATAGGCTCTTGTGCTGGGTGGAGTTCCGATGAGAGGAAAGTCCTGATGTGGAAAATGGCGGCCCTCATGGAGTGGGGGTCATTTGGCTTGTTGCGAGGTTTGGCTGGGGTGGTGGGTCAGGGCTAGAACCCACCATCCCTCCTAGGTGCCTCGTGAGCTGCTGGGCACAGGGGAGAGCTGGTAGCAGCTCTGCCCCATGTCTGTGAGTCTCGAGAGGAAAGCTGTTGCTGTTATATCCTTTTTTAGCCCTGACTGGCCCACATCAATGGATAGTAGTTAAGGTCAGTCCCTTTGGGTTTGCTTCCCCAGGTCCTCACCTAGTCCCATTGAAATGTTAATTTTGCCTCAGCCAAGGCCTGTCTTTGCAGTTTCTCTGCAGGCCCTATGCAGAGTGGGGGGAAGGGTATGTATCTATACCATGGGTATTCTACACCCAGGTGTATATTTCGCCAATCCTTCACAAGATCCTTGTCTTTACTTCATAGTTGTTTTGGATATTAGCCTTTAGACATATTAGAGAGCCATGCTTGCTTGCTTGGGGACAGTTTTTTTTCTCTCATCTAATTATAACTATATTATACTTAGAGATCAATGTAGCCAGGTAAAAATACTGGTAAGATCTGTCTAGTCCCATGGTGATTGTGGTAGCATGAGAGAAAATATTTATACCAGCTAACATAGAATACATGATAAGATATACTGACACATAGAGTCACAGATTCAAACTGTTTTCTGCTTCTATCTACAAAGCAGCCTGCAGGAGGTAACTCCAGGCAAGATGCAGAGGCTCTGGGCAAAAATGTACTGCAACAAGAAATTCTACTTTTAAATGCTTTGAAAAGTTGCTGAAAAGCATACTAAAGAATACAAGGTCCATGATTTCTTTGTGCTATGAGTCATGTGGGTGATATTTAAAACCACATGAGGGCAAATGTTTGTTCAACCTATGCTTTATTATCAACATCCAGAAATAAAGAGAAACCTGAAGATTTCACTTCCTATGGAAGCAGGGAACATGGAGGCATCCAGGTTATGCTGTTTCCTTTAGATTCCATATTAACGTGAAGTTGTGTGTCATTCTCTATCTTATTAATAGTTTTTTTTTTGAAAATTCTAACTTAAAATTTTTTCTGTTCTTTCTGTTCATCTGAAGCAAGCTGATCCTCTGATAATCCAAAACAGCAGAAGCAATTACTGATTTGACTCCTTAACATTTTGTGTTTAGCAGAAGCCAGACTCAGAGGTGAAAATAAAATGCTTATGTTACATAGATCCTCCACATTTGTTGTTTTAACTAATGTCAAGATTCATTTCTCTTAGCCAAGGATCACTATTTTGTGGCTCTATAGTTGACTGGCATCAAAACTCAAGGGAGAAGGGAGGAGCCTTAGAGATAGTAACTGAGAGAGAGCCCAACATCAAACTGAGGAAAGTTCCAGGTACACTGGTTTTTAGGTTGAAAACTTTGGGGTCTTCTCAGAATGGGGATGGGAAGACCTCCCCTTTTCCTCCCAACACATATGCATGTGCGTGCATACACACACACAAACACACATACATGCAGACACTTCTGGAAGACCTGGCTTCATCCACCCAGTAGGAGCACAACAAATTAAATGGGAAGTAACATAGAAGTCAATAAACAAAAAACAATAGCACAGAAGGCTCAAGTAGCAGCAAACAACTTAGTAAACCATCAGGCAAGGACTTAATAACTCCATGGTCAGATAAAGCAATTTTCACAAATTTCCTGTACTCAGTATTTTTTTTTATTATTTTATTCCTCTTTCTCACCTCCTCCACCTCCTCCTCCCCTCCCCTCTCCTCCTCCTCCTATGTCTTTCTTCTCTCCTTTCTCTCTTCTCTTACTCATTGTGGCTTGCAATACATACATTTAGGGTTTATCATGTATATCGCTTTGCCTATGTTCAATGCTTAGTTCTAGTATAGCGTTACCATTTTCAACAGTTGTTAGCACACTGCCCAACCTCTGACCTCCACTCACTTGTGCTAGATTTCAATTATTGACAAGTCCTCCTGATCTATGTATTGCATGGCCTTAGATATTGGTTTCATAGTATCTGTTTTATATTCTGGAAATGAATGCAATGATTCTATATCTGTCCTTTTCCTTCTGACTAATTTCACTCAGCATGATAATCTCTGTGTCCATTCATTTACAAGAGTATGCTACATACTCTTGTAAGTAAAGAGTATGTATCACTGCCTTCCCGTTCATCATCGATTTGCTCTTACAAGAGTTCTACATACACTTGTAAGAAATTTCATTGCTATTTAGTTGTAACACGCATATATAAATAAATTGCTTTGTGCTCACAAAAAGAAAAAATAAACAGAGAGAAAGAAAGAACCTGAGATGCTGACAGCCATGATCCAGAGATGCAGACACATAGCAGAGATGACTACAAGAGTATGCTACCCGCACGGCAGAGCCTGGCAAGCTACCCGTGTCATATTTGATATGCCAAATACCAGTAACATTTATAGACCTCATTCCCATGACCTGATGGAATGGTTTGAGGCTCTTTATGTTCCTGGAGCAAGCAGGTGCCCTTGGGCTCTACTAGCATGAGACAGGACATTCAGAGATGTTACTGGTGCCCGCCTCGAGCAAATCGATGATGAACGGGAAGACAGTGATACAGTGATCCATTTATAGGCAAATTTCATAACTTCATTCCTTCTAATAGCTGCATAATATTCCACTGTGTAGATGTATCATCGTTTCTTTATCCAATTGTCTATTCTCGGGGACTCTGGTTGTTTACAGATTCTGGCTATCGTGAATAGTGCTGCTATGAACATAGAAGTGCAGATGGTTTTTCTGCTGTGTGTTTTTGGGCCTCCATGGTAAATTTCCAGGAATGGTATTGCTGGGTCAAAGGGGAGCTTTATTTCTAGTTTGTGGAGGAATGTTCCTACTGATTCAAAGAGCTGGACCAGTAGACATTCTCGCCAACAATGAAATTTCATTGCTATTTAGTTGTAACAAGCAATATAAATAAATTGCTTTGTGCTCACAAAAAAGAATAAATAAACAGAGATAAAGAAAGAGCCTGAGATGCTGACAGCCATGATCCAGAGATGCAGACACACAGCAGAGGTGATACAGCTAGTATCACCTCTGACTGATAGGTGATACTCCAACAAGCAATATAGAACAGATTATTCAGTGTATGCTTATATCATGCTCAAATAGAGGTTGAGAAAAAATTGAAATAAGTGTTGTCCATAGGTGCAGTGTGGGGGTTTTGGGGTTGACTGGTAGGATCTCACTACCTTCTAGAAATTCAGAAAGTGAATGCAAGAACACAATGGGACAGAATTGCACAGACCAACCAAGAAAAATGTCATGACTTTACAAATACCATTCCACTATCTGGGGTGTAAAGGTGCATAATTAGTGCTGGCTAGGGGAGAAGGCATGGGGATGGGGGTGGGTAGGAAATGAGGGTCTTTGGTGGTGGTGGAAGCACACCAGTGTTGGGATTGGTGTTGAACAATGAATGTTTCTAAGAACCATACTGTGAAAAACTTTTGTACTTTGTAAGTCATGATGTTTAAATAAATAAAAATAAATTAAAAAAGAAGGATCATGAGAGATAGTGCAGCAGGAAGGTGCTTGCCTTGCATGTGGTCAATCCAGTTTTGATTCCCAGCACACGATTTGGTCCCCTGAGCACTGTTAGGAGTTATCCTTAAACTCAGGGACAGGAGTAAGTCCTGATCATTATAAAATCTTCTCTCATTTTATGTGAGAACAGATTTTCTTTGTTAAATGGTAGAGTAGATTGAGTTTCTGACTGGATTAGTGTGGCGTGAAACAGAAAATTTAGGGCCAGAGAGATATAGTACAGAGATAGTACTTGCCTTGCTTGCAGTTGACCTAGGTTTTATCCCCTGACACTGTTTTTGGTCCCATGAGCACCACCAGGAGTGATCTCTGAGCCAAAATGTAGCTCCTTAGCACTCTAGATGTTGCTCAATACCACTGGCAATAAACATGCCCATTCTCCACAAAAAAAGAAAGAAAGAAAGAAAGGAAGGAAGGAAGCAAGCAAGCAAGCAGGCAAGCAAAAGAGACCCAGTTTACTGAATACTGAAGGTAGAACTGGAAGACAGAAAAATGTTCTAAGGAAGTTTCATAAACCATAGGAAGGTTTGCTGTGTACAGTCCATGGAACTAAGGGCTCAAGTTATATGTATTTGAGAACACTTCAGATGATTCTGAATTGACTTAAGATATATAGGTCTTGAGCAAGGAGACTTTGTTAACTGTCAAACCAAAGTGTATGTGGAACTTTTCAACCTGTACTTGGCAAGAAGAGGGCCAGAAGTACTTCACCTTTTCTTTACTGAATTTTAAGTTAGGGCATAATTATTTGAGATAAGTCATCAAAGAGAGACATCTTTATCTACTATGTCCAGGAAATAAGATCAGAATTGCTAATAGACACATGGAGTATATCCTGTTTTGTGCCTGTTTTTTCTTCTTTTTCTCTTTCTTTCTCTTACACTGCAAGGTAACGATAAGGAATAAATAGAGTGCATTGTGAAGTTATGGTGCCACCTGGGCTATTCTTGGTATAAGACATATTTTTTTTTCCATATTCCTAACCCCAGGCTAAACTTCCTCAATAAGGTTTCAGGAGCAGTACAAAGGTTAAGGTTCTTGCTTTCCATGTGACTGATTCTGGTTCAATGCCTAACCGCATATGATTCCAGAGCTCTGCCAGGAGTGACCCCTGAATACAGAGCCAGAAGCAATCCCTAAGCACCCCTGGGTGTGGGCAAACTCCTCTTCCCCAGATTAAAATGCCATGAAAATATATTAAAGGATATCAGTTTATCAGTTTGAAATAAGGTCTAAAACAAGCACTTTTGAGAAAGCTTCTTTGATTTAATACTGCAATGTGGATCAGTGGCCAGTGTCAGTATCTGGACAGAGTCGGGAGGAAGTGACAGAAGAAGGAAGCAGCATGAGGGGAGCTGGACTGCATGCCGGAGGGGCAGCTGCAGGTGTCCAAAACCTTAGGCACTTCTCAGACATATAATTCTTGCCACAATGATCCACAATATCATGGCATTGTTTCCTTTAGCTTGCAAATACTAAGAGCAAGTCTTTTTTGTCTGAACAGGAGGACCATGCTATAGAAGGAATAGAGGTTCAAAGTTGGTGGTGCAGGCCAGGATTCAGGTAATTTTCAAACCTGACCATATGTGGTTGAACACCCACTGGTGCTCAATTGAGAGAGAGGAATATGTGCACAAAAAGGAACATGGTGTGCTAAAAAACAAACTTTGCTATTTCATTGTTTTTTTTCTGGATAAGCATAATGGTTGTGGGGGCTGGGAAGCAAGAAGGGAAGGATTGAGGAATCAGAGAAAAACATCAATCAGATTGAGTAAAGGATTAAACGAGAGGTAGGGAGAAAAGTAACAAAGAAAGGGAAGTGAAGAGAAGCAAGAAGAGCTCAGGTTTGAAGAGACAGATATTCCTACCATTGCTGAATTTCTCTTTGTGCTCTCTCCACATAAAATCCACTCAATAGGATGTTATAATTGAAATTCAACCAAAATAGTGTGCATGGTCTGGAATTTGTTTTAAAAAATCAAAACAGTCTAGGAAAGAGTCTTAATTTTTCTGACTTTAAAAAGTCGCAGAGAAATGTGCTTCTGATCAGAGGGGAAGCGAGAAGAGGGCACTGGGCCAAACATATGTAGGCAGGTGCTGTACAACTTCTCCACACAGCTCTGCCAGAGCACCTCCTGCGTGACCTTGGCTTCTAATGAAAAGTGTGTGTTTCTCTGTGCAGACGCTGAGAGGAGGATGAGACCTCCCGGCTGATCTGGATTTGATATCAAGACACTATTTGAGCACATCACCCCAAAGGTGTCACAATGGGCAATTCTCTCTAATATTCTGTCCTGCCCTGTGGCCTCCACCCAAACTCACTCCAGTTTCCTAATTGTAGTTTATCCAGCAACAAAGGATTGAAGCCTTTTTTATCTCACAAAATAATGAGGCTGTAGAATATAAGTGTTGGCAGGTTCTGCAAAAAAAAAAAAAAAAAAAAAAAATTAAAGCAGAAAATAAGTCTGTGTTCTGGCCCACTATCCTATCAAGACTGAGAAAGTCTCTCTTTTTGCCTGTTAATTTTCTGTGCCAGCTTGCACAGGGTTGGAAGAATACAGCATGATGAGGTGAGTACCTGAGTGCTATTCAGAACAGGTAGATGCAGGGTTCAGCTTTTGCTGAAGCAGTTATACTAGATTCCTAGGGCACTGTATAGAAATGACCAAAAACTTCGTGACTCAAAGCAACAGAAATTTTTTTTCTCACTATACTGGAGGCAAGAAGTTCAAAACCAAGGGGTGACTATTGTCATTCACCCTCTGAGGCTCTGGGTACTGCTCCTGAGAGTGTTCATCAATCCTTGATGTTTCCTGGCTCTCATAACTTCATTCTTTCTCTGTCATCACATGGTTTTACCCTAATATATGTATTTTTATCTTATAAGGACCCATATTCTAAGGACCAGGATATGCTTTAATGGCTTTTTCTTAATTGGCTATATCTGCAAAGACCTTATTTAATAACACTTTCAGGTACCACTGGCTAGGACTTTAATATATCTCTCTATTTGGAGACACAATTAAACCTGTAATCTCATGAGCTCAGAGCCTATGTGCTGGGAAGGAAAGGAGGGTGCTATCAGAAGCCATGATACTGAATGAGTAACTGGGGTGGGAGCAGAGCCCTGACAGGAAGGGCAACAAACCCAATGGGAAGGACAGAGTCAATTGAAGTCTGTAGTAACCATTGATCGTCCCCATAGACAAATTGAAGTCTACATGGAGAAGGGCTCAGACAGAGCTGTTGAGGAGCTCTGGGAGGCTCACGTTGCAGGCTGACACTGCTCTTGGAGGTGGTGTGGTGAGATAGTGATGCAGGGAGGAGGCGGGAGATATTCCTTTTCAGGAATACATACTGAGGCACTCAGGAAAATAATACTGCTGGTCATCTTGAAAATTCAGTGTTTTAGGGGTGCTGAGAAGTGGTAGGTGTATCTGCAATGACAAATGTAGTAGCAGGATGGAGCCCTTTCAAAAATGATTTGGGATAGGAGGGAGGAACTCAGAGCTGCTTAGTTTGTCTTATTGGCAGAGTAAACATCACATTTCAAGGATTGTGGGTTGGCTATTTTCCTTTAAAAAATTAAATGGAAATGCCATTCTTTTATACCATTCTGGTGGTTTCTGACTGCTGCTGGAAGAATGGAAAGATTAGTTAGCAGATCTTTAGGTGACCAGAGAGTTGTCGACCAGTAGGTTAGGCCCGACACTAAGAATTTTGAGACTGGCTCTAATCCTACAACATTTCTAGTTTCTCATGCCATCTGGGATGCTGGCACTTTAGAGATGTACGGATGAAAGATAATTATTTATAAGAGACTTTGTCTTCAGAAGCTATTTCTTTTAAGAGTGTATTAGCTTATTCCATCTGAACATTTTTTCTTTATTTTAATTATGATCTATCACTCATAATCCTTGGGAAATTCACTATTAAAACTCTGTGACAGTTTCTTTGAACATGGTATTTCTCATGAATTTATTCTTTGGTGATTATTTCTATTACTTCATGGTTTCCAAGTCCATAAACTTGATGAGCTTTAGGTAACACTTACTCTTTTCTAATCTTTTCTTTTCAATCTGACCAGTGATAACTTTTAATACTCAAAATATTAACAGAAACTCAAAAATGTATTAAAAAGGGTAGAATTTTGATTTTGAATTAATATATATTACTTGACAAAGTTTCTGAGATCAAATAAATTTAGAAAATTTATGTTTAAGCAAGAGACAGATGTTTTCTTTAGGTATTCTCAGTGTCTTCAGCTTAGTTATTTTAAAATCATACCTTTAGTCAAACTTCTAAATTAGTGTTATTGATTTATCATTCGTTTATAAAATCATTAAATTTTAGAAGTTGAACTTTTACATCTTTACACATGTATATCACTTAGTGATGGATGCATCACTAAAGTTCCAGCATCATTCCAACACCAAGATTATCTTCTTCCCATTTATCCCTCTACTCCTACCTTTTCTGAGGTGACCACCATAGTTTCTTCAAGTCTATTCATTTTGTTCCTTCGACACCAGTTTTCTTTGGTTATTTATAATCCCTGTATGAGAAATCTATTGGCAATGATCTTTCATTTTCTTTTTGGCATAATAAGTTAAAGCTGTATTTTGTCTCTAAAGACCCAATTTTTATCTTCTAAAAATGTAAGTATTTCATTGAAAATATGTACCACTTCTTTATCCCATGATCTGTCAATGATTGCATAGGTCAATTCTATGTTTATGTATTGGAAATAATGCTTGTCTGAACAAAGAACAAATATCCTTCAGAATATAATCTTGTCTTTGAATCCTTATCCGCATCACTGCTACTTAAAATTTTCTACAAGTGTTCAATAAGTTAGGGCTGACCTAGTATTAGTAACATATTAGTGGATTCATATTCAAACCCCTTTGAATAGTAATAATTTGAAAATTATTTATTTGCTGTTCTTTTGGCTTGTATACAAACTTTTGTCTAGCTGGCCTAAAGAATCCAGAGGGAGGAGGGCTTGTTTTCTGGGGAGTGTGAGGAGAGGCACTGTTCAGTTCCTATATCAAGATCCTTTAGGTACACAGAACCACTATGAAGATGGTAGGAAGAAGAAATATCACTGTATCACTGTATCACTGTCTTCCCGTTCATCACCAATTTGCTCGAGTGGGCACCAGTAACATCTCCATATGTCCTGTCTCATGATAGTAGAGCCCAAGGGCACCTACTTGCTCCAGGAACATAAAGAGCCTCAAACCATTCCATCAGATCATGGCAATGAGGTCTATAATTGTTACTGGTATTTGGCATATCAACTACGACACGGTAGCTTGCCAGGCTGTCGTGCAGGTAGCATACTCTTGTAGTCATCCCTAAATCCAGCATTTATTGATGAAGCAGGCCGTGCGAGCCAGGCTGTGATAGGCTGGTCTGCTGGGTGGAGTTCTGATGAGAGAGAAGTCCAGATGTGGAAAATGGAGGCCCTCATGGAGTGGGTTATCGTCTGGCTTGTTGCAAGGCTCTGCTGGGGTGGCGATCCAGGGTTAGGAACCCGCCATCCCTCCTGGATGCCTCGTGAGCGGCTGGGCACAGGGAGAGCTAGTAGCAGCTCTGGACCATGTCTGTTAGTCTCTGGATCAGCATACCTGAGCCAGATTTAAAAAAAGACTGCTGCAGGGTGGATCTCGATGAGCCAGGCTGTGATAGGCTGGTCTGCTGGGTGGAGTTCTGATGAGAGGGAAGTCCGGATAGGAGTGGAATTAAATCTGATACTCAGTGCATGTGACCACTGAGGTGAAAAAATGAAGGCAATTCATGGAGAGATCAGGATTGCTGCTGATATTGACAGATATGGGTTTGGTGGGATTGCTCATCTTCAAGACCAACAATCAAGATTGTGAAATTGATAGTCTTCCCTTGCTTCTCAGTTAGAATTTACTATTTATTTTGGGTCATGCCCAGCGATGCACAGGGAGGTTGGCTCCAGGACCAATGATCACAAACTTTCCTACAGCCAAAAAACTATGCTTCCAAAATCTCTTGATATTGATTCCCCACATAGAGTTAGTGAGCTGTGATATGTATGCCACTCACAGCAGAAGCCCTTTTTTGAAGCAAGATTTTTTAAGAAATACCCTTCAGCAAGGTATTTTTAAGAAGGTATTATACCTTCTCATAAGGGTGAGAGGGTGAGCATTTATTTACTCTATATAACTATGTGGGCCAAGGGTAATCTAGGCATCCCTCTTTGTTTTTTCTGTCTGTTAAATTTAGTTCTAAGTGTTTTATTTTTTTCAAAATGTTTTATTTTTAAATTAATTAATTGTGTTTTTAAATTGAATCACTATGAGATACAGATACAAAGCCCTTCATGGTTAGTTGCAGTCATACAAAGTTTTAACACCCATCCCTCACCAGTGCACATTTCCCCACCAGTGTCTCCTTTTCCCTCCTGCCTCATGCGGCCTGTCTCTAGGGTAGGCACTTCCCTTTCCTCTTTGTCTCTTTCAGTCTCTGTCTATCTGTCTGTCTGTCTGTCTATCTATTTGTCTGTCTGTCTGTCTGTCTGTCTGTCTGTCTCTGACATAATGATTTGCAATGCAGTTACTGAGAGGTGATGTTTGTTCCTAGGCATCTCCCCCCATTTTGAACCATTGCATTTCTTCATCCAGTTACTCTGAGTACCACATATAAGAGGTTTCATAGTGTGTTTGTCCTTTTTCTGACTTACTTAAATTAATATGGTATCTCCAGGTTCCATCCTTATTGCAGCAAATTGTATGATTTCATCATTCCTTACAACTGCGTAGTATTACATATGTGTGTATATACCATATATTAATGAATCCACTGATCTGCTATTGGATGTCTAGGTTGATTCGGACTTTAATAACTAGGACTTAAAAGGTGCATGTCAAATGGAAGGCTGGGGTTTGGGGTAAGGTCATGCATGGGTAGAAGAGGGAACCAGGGAACACTAATGGAGGAAATTTGACACTGGTGGTAGGATAGGTCATAGAACATTGTATATCAAAAACAATGTATACAACTAAGAATAACTTTGTAACTCAGTACTTTAATGAAATAAAATTTGGAAATAAAGAAGTGAACAATTAAAACAGAAGAGAGGATGCAGAGGTGATTCTCTTCTGGATCTGGTCCAGCAGAATACGTCACCCAGGTTATCAAGGACCACCGAGTCTCCCTTGTGACCTTTCATATCAGGTGATTCCTTTTATAAGGACCACATTTCTGTTCTTGTCCTTCTTACCCCTCTTGTCCCTATCAGAAGTCACCAATAGATTTTTGTAGTCCAAAAGTCTATAATGGGTTTGAAATAATTTATATATACAGTGAATTTCTGCACAGAAAGTCACCATCTGATTATGCTGAAATGATGATAAAATTGAGGATAGCTTTGTCTGTGATGCTGGTACTGTTGTCGGTGAGGAGATAGAGTGGTAACTCACTTCAATATTATCTCCCTATTGGCAACTGAACAGTCAAATTATTTATCTCTACTCAGTCACCTTATAATATTAGGTGTCTGTAAACCACAGATACACAGAGACAAGGAATAGAGAGTAGAGAAGCTAGATTTGTTAGAGCTCAGCACTGAAGGCTCCCAAGTTAGAAGGATTCAGAGAGCCCTGAAAACAAGTCTGGGTCTGCCTTTATACATTTTCACCATAGTATCAAAATGCTTATTTGTATTCTTAGCTTCTAAGCAAAGCAAAAAGACAGTGGGCCAGAGCAATAGTACAGTGGATAGAGCATTTGCCTTGCGCTTCACTGACCCAAGAAAGGCTTTCTATCTGGATTTGTGCAAGCCAACACAGTGCCATGAATTATTAAAAATGTACTGAAGGTGAAAAGAGAAAAAAACAAATATTTCACTTTACTACAATGAGATGCAATATACCCATTTGCTGTTGGACCTACTCAAAAGAAGCATAAAGATCTGTAGAGATAGAGCATACGGTTTAACAATATTGTGTATAATTCATTTAAAGCCATGTCAAAAAACTAGATTCCCAATTTTCTAAGAGCACTGTAACAGGAGTCCATACCATTCATCTAATAATTTTTTTCATAGATTTCATCATAAAGGTACTAGAATAATTCTTTAGATATTATTTAAAGAGTTTTCATAGTTTCTTTCCTTAACATACTCAAACCATCTACACATTCCTTATTTTAAAACTTAGTATAGCCTGATCTCCCAAGAAGTTTGGAAACAAGTTGTGAATCACTATTTCATTTAGCATGAATGAAATATTTATTTCATTCTCATTTCATTCTGTCATCCCATATGGTCCCTTGAGCACTGCCACTGCCAGCAATAATTCCTGAGTGCAGAGCCAGGAGCAACCCTTGAGCATTGCCTGTGACCCAAAAAGCAAAAAGAAAAAAAAAGCAAAAAAAAGATTTACAGAAACAGAAGACAGAGGATCAGATTATCAGGTCTCCATTCTTCCTGTATATGAGCTCTTTTCTGTTGGTAATCAAACTTGTCCCTGCTCTTCAGGCACCCTTGATTTGGGTAGGCTTACATATGCCCACATCTCTTGCTTTTTGTGTTATTTTCTCCAGGCAGGTCTATGTCATGGCAGTGCTCACAATATGGAGTGTGTGTGTGTGTGTGTGTGTGTGTGTGTGTGTGTGTGTGTGTGTGACCTCTTCAGCTTTTGCTGGCCTTCAAGGTCATCCAGAGTGATTGAGGGCCTCTTTGTTCTCTCTCTGAAATGAGCACAGGCCTCTGTATCCTAGTATTTTTTGGATTCCAGCACTGTATCAGAACATGTGAAAAAACTTTGAGGTCTCCATCTTCAAATCTCCACTTTATAAAAATGTCTAGGTCTTTATTTGTCTCACTTATAATCAGGCAGAAAGTTAAGTAACTGAAACTGATTGCTTTCATCAATGCCTGAGGAAGAGAGCTTTTCCTAAGGAGCTGAGCTCTTAGTAATTCAAATGCAAAACAGCCAGGGAATGCAGCTATTTTAGGGAACTGTGAGTCAGAACAAATCATCATCATAGACTAGGAATAATGTTTTTGGTTTTTGTTTTGAGGAACTCCAAAGCCTGTTTGTCCCTTTGCTAACTCTGCTAGTTTAAGATGGGTGGCTTTTAAGGATGGAGGTAGAGGGGGAAGGAGGGAGATGAGAAATAACCTGTTAAAATTCATAGTCCCTGATTTTCTGACCAAGACTTCATAGTTCTATGAATTAATTCTCTTAATATTGCCACAAACCTTGAATTCATCTTCAGAATATAAAAAAGTTGATTTTCATGGCTTTTTCTGGATTTATGGAGTTTTGACCCTGCTATTTCAAAATCATGTTTTCCCGTCTCAGCTGCAGTTTGATTTGCTTTGTTCCTTCCTTCTTTATGGACAAAATGACCAAGCACAATTACTCAATCAAATAATTTCCTATTGAATTCATTTGAACTCTGTTTAAGTAGTTTATTTGCATAAAAATAATTACAATTCCATAAAATAAAAATTATAACCATTATATATATATACATATATATTAAATAATAAATATATTATTAATTATGGTATATATATTATTAAATTATATTTTATATGTTTTTATGTTATTTTATTATGGTTATAAATATAATTATATATATATATATATATATATATATATATAGAACTTAGAGGTTTTGTGTTTTCTTTGTCTAAGAATATAGAAGTAGTGCAAACATTCCAAACATTCTGGATATTATTCAGAAATATCAAGTTAAACAGAACAAATTTAAAACAAATACTGTTGGATGAGAATCTAAAATTTATTAAGCACTTAGTATATGCCATTTTATTACAAAAATATTATCTTGGATATCCAACATAAACTATTTAAGTGGTGAATTATTTATTAGATTTTTATATCAGAGGGAAGGGAGAATTTCTAGGCAAGATAATATATTTAGGGCCACTTTATGATACTGTTTTTTCTTCAGCATAGTTCTTGCTCTTTTTCTTTTTGTAACTGATAATCTTGTATGTTATGCATACAAGTAATGAGTATTGATAAAAATATTTATATATTAATTTATGCATTCAAATTTTTCTAATTTTTGCTTTTTAGATTCTCAAATATTTTTCTTCCCCTTTTAATTTAGTTAATAAATATTACTTGTACACTTGTACAGGTCCATCTCTGTGCATAGTAAAAAAGTTGCTGACTTATTTTTATAGTTGTTTTTATTAAGGTACTGTGATTTACAAAGTTCCTAATAGAGTTGTATCAGGCATACATAACATCAAGTCCTCCATCAGTTTGACCTTCCCTCTACCATTGTCCCCAGATTTTCTCCTAACCCCTAGGATTCCCCTTGGAAGACACAAAACAAACTTAAAGAAATGAAAAATAGAATTATCAAAAATAAATAATTAAAAATGACAAAAAAAGAAAAATAGAATTATTAGAAAACAAATCAGCAAACTTCAATTTGTGGTAATTGATTAGTATATGATTTAAACCTATGTAAATAAGAAAATTTAAACCATTCACTATAATATAACATAAAGCTAATTCTCATTTACATAAATAAGTTTTCAGTGGTGTTATCTAAAATATAGAGCATTAATTTTATGCTTTACTTGGCTCTCATTGTGGTAATAAACATTTCTTCCCTGTCATTAATAAAACTTTGTTAATAATATTTTGGTAATATATATGTTAGAGTACAAATAAAAGTGCAAACTGTTTTATCCTAAGAAGATATTAATTTTATATTAGAAAATCTTATATCATAGAAATAATACATTATATATTATATTAATAAGTAAAAGATAACAATCAAAACCTCAGTGGATATTAAAACAAACCCTGGTGAGATAGGATATAAAGAAAGACAATGGTGGAATAACAAATACCCAAAGACAAAAGATAGGTCTACAGCTGAATCTAAAGAAAACCATGTTTATGAAAAATGAACTAGTTCCAGAGGCCCCATTCACTCTCAATGGAACAAACATCTCTGAATGCAGCAGTTATGTGTACCTAGGTTGAGAAGTCAACAGGATGAACTAACAAAAGCCTGAGCTGCACAGGAGGAAGAGAGCGGCATGGAATACCTTCAAATGCATGGAAGAAATTGCTAAAAGGACAAAGAACCTCTGGCTCGGGCACATCTCTTTGACTCCACCATTCTCCCTGCATTAACATACGCCTCAGAGACCTGGGCCCTACGAAAGCAGGATGAGAATGCTATTCGGGTCTCCCAGAGAGGAATCAAAAGAGCTATGCTTGGAATATCGTGCCTCACTCAAGTGAGGGAAGGAATCGGAGTTCTGACCTCCGTCGCTATTCCAGAATCAGGGACGCTGTCTCGTTTGCCAAGGCATTGAAAATCAGATGGGCTGGACATGTAATGCTATTTGGAGACAACTGCTGGACTAGAGCCGTTACCAACTGGATCCCACGGGATGTCAAAAGATCACGTGGCCGCCCACCTACAAGATGGTCAGACTTCTTTGTCAAGACCCTGAGACGGTTTGAGGCTCTTCATATTCCTGAATCAACCAGATGCAATTAGGCTACATTGGCACGTGATAGGGTCCAATGGAAATGTTACTGACGCCCGCTAGAGCAAGTCGATGAATAATGGGATTCAAGTGATCAAGTGATCAAAGACAATAGAAACAAAGACCACGAGAGCTAGTAAAATTTTATCAGTTGAGGGGCTGGGTGGTAGGATAGAGAGGGGGGGCAATCTATGGTTGAGGGAAGCATTCAGTTGGAAGGAGGAGGTGATGCCGAAGGGTGGTGAAGTGTTATGTTTGTACTGTATCAGCAGTTATACTGTAAACCACACTGTAAAAACTTAATGAAGAGCTTCTAGTAGGTGAAGTAGTCTGGTGGGTGGGAGGCAATTGGGCCTGGGGCAGGGCATTGGTGGCAGGAAGTGGACTCTGGTGAAGGCATCCGTGTTGTAACACTGCATACCTGAAACCCAATCATGCATTGCTTTGTAATTTCATGGTGACTAAAAGAACTAGTTTGTTATTATAACTTTTTTTGTGATTTACTTTACCTGTTATTTTCATTCCTGTTAAAATATCAAAATTAGAGCTAAAAAGGGACTTAAAAGTTTCTAGACAATCCTTTTTGCTTAATCATGCCATCTCTTTGTTCTTTGGGGAGGGCTGCTAAGCCATACCCTGTTGGTGCTCAGGGACTTTTCTTGGCTTTGTGCTAAGGAATGGCTTATGTTCTAGGGAGACCTTAGGCCATGGAAGGGTTGGACCTGTTTTGGCCACATGCAAAACAAACGTTCTAACTCCTGTACTCTCTCCCCTTTGCATATCAACTGCTTAGTTGAACTATATTCTTACTGTACCTCCTATCTCAGCAGAACCAAGCACATTGAATAATAAATACTATCTGAATTGCCTCCTGGGAAGAAATAAGTAGATTAATACCTTATCATGAATGTTCTAATGCGTTTGTAGTACCTACTTGAGGTTATAAAGCCAAGAAAACTAACAGACTTTCTAATTTTCAGGTTAATGCATAACCTCCTAATTATTCTCTGAAAACTTCTTGGGATAAAAGAAAAGAAAGAAATCAAGTCAGACCTGTGTTTCTGTATTCAATATTTTGTCTACATAGTGATAGCTATTTTATCTCCTGTAAGATGTCTACCAATTATGGGGCTTTGAGTGAGTTAGAAAAATCTTACTGGAAAATCTGAGCACTTCATTTTTACAGAGACCTGGGACTTTAATTCCTCATTCATATGCTTCAACCATCATGGTAATCATTTTCTTCATAGACATTGTCATTACTTGGGAAAATATTGAAAGAGTTCATTGCACTATATTTTGTAGCTGGCTACAAAATAAATGGTACTAGTTGATTGCCAGCATATTTTTCATTTTTAAAAGAAACTATGGCTGTAATTGTATTTTTAGGCTGTTAGATACATTTTAATCTATTTGAATAGACAACTACACATTTGAACAACTGTTTTTCCAAAGGAAAATTTATTCATTGGGTTCTCTACAGACATTCAAATTACACATTATAATTAAATTGCTTACATTGGGGGAAAAAAAGCTTCAGTGTTGACTGCATAGGTCTTTAAACTATTGAGTCATTTGGGAATTTGCAACAGCACATCATTTCAATAAGGTGTTCAAATGGTCTCTAAGGATTTTACACACTTCTGGTTATGAAAACAAGTTTTCATCTTTATTTTTCTAAGCTGTCTTTTTACATATAGCACTTCAGAAAACTCCTACTACAGGTTTTACTGCCTGATTGCTTAAGAGTTAATTGGTTCAGCACCTGGGCAGGAAGCTATTTTGGCAGAAACTCTGTTTTCTCCAAGTTTTAGTCATAAAATTCTGGATAGTGAATTGTAATCAGCCACTTCTTTTCTTTTTACAGAGCACGCAGGAATACTGTTAGTTGAAGGAATTGCTGAGCAGTCATTTGGAATATTAAAATAGTTTCTTTTAGGGAAAGAAATAAAGAACCTGCCATGGAGGCAGGCTGGGGGAGGGAGGAGGGAACCAGGGACGTTGGTGGTGGGAGATGGGCACTGGTGGAGGGATGGGTGCTGGAACACTGTTTGACCAAAACCCAAATATGAACAACATCTTTATAATTGTATATCTCACAGTGGTATAAATAATAAAATACTTAAAAAATAGTTTCTTTTAATTCAGCATTAATAAAGCACATTTATAATGTGCTTGGGGGACCTAAACTTTTAATTAAAACTAATTTAAAACATGTCAGTTAATCTTATATACTTTCCTCTTATCAAAAATTATAAGTGAAAGTATTTTATTTACTTAATATTTTATGCCATTAGATGAGAATGGAAATTTGTTTTTCTATAAATCCCCCATGCTCTAAAATTAAAGATTGGGCAATCAGAAAATTGACAAGTAAATTTTAAATGAGGAAATCCCTAAAAAAGTTTTCTATTTATGATTTTTAGTAACTTAACTGTTGTTCTGTATTTTATACAAATTTTGTATTAATGATTAAAAAATATTGTAAGATTCTAGTGTTCACCATATACTTTTTGCTACCCCAATTCTAACAAAGAGAAATCTGATAGTCAAATGAATACTTCATGTGGGAAAGAGACAGGAAAGACACTGAAATTTAGTAAGTGTGATCAAGATGGTGAAATGGGAACCTCAGTGTGGTTTTCTGGAGCTAGAGTAAAGGATGGACTGTCTTTCAATTACTTTGGCTATTGAACTATTTCTTGAAGGCATTACAGCTTTATGTCTGAACCACATGGACCAGATTTCATTAGGGTTACATGGTGGTTGTAACAAAAAGATAATTTCCTGCTTGTTTCTAAATTGCCCAAAAGCAGTTGTTTATATAAACCCTTCTATGACTATTCTATAAAAGAATAGATCAAATGGCAGCTCTTATTATAATAATTCAACAGAGTTTTATGTTTTTATCTTAACTCCAATGGCAATTCTTGTTTTCCCAGGTTTAATTACTTGAAAACTTTTATTACTCCTGTCTTTGAAGTATCTGCTATGCTACTTTACAATTTCATTGTTATTGTTCCTTTACACCACTGAATATGGTTCTACACGATGTTTTTCAGTCTTTGCTCTTCTTTATGGTGTCATCATATTGTGCATTCTTAAGCCACATTCTTAATTTTGCATATTTTGGAATACTATGTCAATAAATTATTCTTTAAAAATGATTACATAAATTGTATTTTTTGCTTGACAAATAGTTTCTAAGATTTAATCTATGCTCTTGCAATCTTGTTGAAATTCATTCACCTTCACTAATGTATACTATTTCTTTATGTCAACATCTATAATTTATTACTTTGTTGTTTATGAGTTTTCCTGAGAAAAGGGTACATGGGAGGTAAATATCATTACAACTTGCATATTTAAAGAGTATTTACTATTATGCTTGATTTGTATTTGATTGGTACAGAATTTTAGGTTGAAAATAATTTTTCTCTCAGAATTTTGAAGACCTTTTTTAAATGTCTTAAAGATTCTTATGATGTTAGACAGAATTCTGATACCATCCCTTTTTATTTTCATACTTAGCGGAAAGCTTATATTAACTCTAGAATTTTATAGGATATTATTCTTGAGTAACAATTTTATGAAATTTTACAATTATATGTTTTGGTGGTGATTTCCATCCATTGTTATGGATACTTGATGAGTTCTTAGAATTTGGAAACTCATACCCTTCAGTTCTGGAAAAGTTTCTTGAGTTATTTCTTCAATAATTTAATTTCCTCTGGCTTAATTTTCTGAAACTTCTATTGTTTCAATGCAGGATTTTATGTAATATTCTTCAAATTGTTTTATCTTTTTCTTACCTTTTGTTGATATTATCCTTTATATTACTCCACTGTTATTTTTATTTTCTAAGAATCCATTTCTTATTCTATAAATAATTGTTTTTGCTTTTTTTGCTTTTTTGTTTTGTTTTTGTACTTTTGTCTCGAGCAAATCGATGATGAACAAGAAGACAGTGATACAGTGATACTTTTGTACTTCCTACCTCAGTACCATCAGATACTGAGGTAGGCAGCTAGACAGGGCCCCCATGGCACTAGCCCTAAGGCTGTCAGTATCCACCCTGTGGCTACAACAACTAAGACCTAATAAGACCTTTACTGGAGCTAGCCCAGATCATAGAAGGCTGGACCCACTCTCCAAAAGAAGATCCAGCAGGAACAAAGGTCAAGAACAGAAGTTTCAAGGAAGACCTAATCCTAATTCTATCCCTCCTTGGCCAGCACCCTAGCAACTTTTATCTAGGTAGAAGCTCCACCTGGAGCAGCTTGGAAAAACCCTGTAAGAACCAACTTGAACAGATAAAAAGGATGACTATATGCTTCCCAAGCCCATGCCGTGATTGTGCTCATGTGGTGCCCAAGAGTGTGTGTGTGTGTTGCTCCCTCTTGAGATATGTACTGAGGCTCTCTCCATCTTTGGAGAATGTCGCCTTTTCTCTTCAGCAACTCTCTCTCTCCCTCTCCCCTATCCCTCTCTTTCTCTCTCTCTCTCTACTTATTCTCTCCCTCTCTCCTCATCAAGATAGATAAAAAGATCTCACCAGGTACATACAGAGGGACGGAGACAAACAATGTGAAGAAATAGGAGAACTTTCTTGAGGGGTCCACTCCAGGGTGGACCCTACTGGCCTCTGATGAAGCATGGATAGAGCCTTGCCTAGGAGAAACTAAGCATATTTTTTAGATGTCTTGGGAGGGAAAGGTTCTAGAGATCAGTGGGTGTGGTACACTTGGTAAGTATGAGGTATAGCCTGGGGATTACAAGACTCAGGATGGGACATAAGCCCTGTCTTCAGTGCTGGAGTGGACAGGGTGATCTTTGATTCTGGGAATGTTGCTCCTTCATCAGCAGGCTTCCATTTGGTCCAGAGCAAACCTTATACTTCTTCTTTCTCAAACCTCTAAATAAAATTTTTTTTTTTTTTTTTTTTTTTTTTGGCTACACGGCTCATCTTCTCATGAAATTCTTTTCTGTGAGAAAGGCAAGGACCCACCCAGAAGGCCTGGGTAATATTCGACACTGATTTTCCTTTTCTTACAAAGACCATTTTTTTTGCTCCAGTGTGACTCTATGGCTCCCCAAAAATTGGGTGGTGGGGATTTTTCTCCCCATGCTGAGCAGACCAAGTGGGCATCAGGTGTGACTTGATGGCTATGTAGTGGGACTGCTGGGACTAGTAGACTAGTAGTCCACAGTGTGAAGAGGCTCATCACAGACTTTATCAGTCCTAGCCTTCCCAGTCTGTCCTGGTGTGGTAGAAGTGGATCAGAAGAAAGTAGCCATCTCTCTCATCTCTGCTTCACATAAACCACCCATGGGGTGCCCACCAATTTCAGTATTCAGTGCTTACTTCTGGCAATGTGCTCAGGGATCACTCCTGATGGTCTCAGGGGAACATATACCATGGTAGGTATGCTGTGTGAAAGATCAGTGACTTATCTACTCTTTTTACCATCTCTCCAGCCCCTCCAAATAAATTTAATTATTTTCAGTTCCCAGTACATACAGAATTCAAGACTTCACCCATATAAGACAAATGTTCTACCACTGAGTTTCATCTCTGTACTCACTGAATGATTATAAGTAATTTAAAAAATATTCTGTTCTTGCTTTATCTGGATGATGAAAATAGCTGCCAGCATGGTGTGAGGGTTCCTCTGGGTTCTTCTGAGGCTATTGGGATGGTGGACTCGGGTCAGAAGTTGCTCTCCGTCCCTGACCACTTGCGGTCAGTAGAGTGCAGGGAGTGCAACAGGGAGAGCTGGTAGCTGCTCTGACTGGTGTATCTGCATCTCACAGCTTGTCAAAACTCTACCTAAGAGACTAAGCCAATCTCAAGCCTGGTTTGTCAGCTATGCTTGAACCACTGATGCAGATATACCAGGCGGAGCAACTACCAGCTCTCCCTGTTGCTCACAGCTACAAAGCAGCAGCATGATTTATCTCCAAATTACCAAGGATATTCTACCCATCCCTCTCAGGGAGCCCAGCAAGCTACTGAGAGTATGCTGCCCACATGGCAGAGCCCGACAAGCTGTCCGATGTGTATTTGATATGCCAAAACCAGTAATAACAATGTTTATTTCCCTGACCCTGAAAGAGCCCTTAATACGGCAGCACTAAGAAGGATGAACAAGGAGTGGCTGATAAAAATCTCAGGGCCAAACTAGGCTGCCAAAAATAAGGACTAAAATGACTGTCTATTTTCAATGCACGTATGCTGGCATCAGAAGCATATATAGAGGACATGATGGTGCAAGCGTGAAAGATCAAGTATGACATTATTGGTCTGACTGAGAAGAGGTGGCATCAATCGCATTAAGCTGTTTTTGTTACCGGAGAACTATTCCTCCGGAACATGTGATGAAAGAGGTGTCTGTGGTGTTGGTGTTCTTGTCCACATGATCCTGGCTGTGAGCATTGATTCATTTGAATGCCTAACAAACCATATAGGACGATTACACTTGAAGAGATGTGGCCTACTGCCATCAGTTTCTATTTTCATTGTCTACACACCAACATCCACATACAAGAAAGAAGAAATCGAGAAATTTTACATGGAACTGGAGGAGTTCTATAAAAAAGATCACGCCTTCTACAAGATCATAGTTGGTGATTTTAATGCCAAGATAGGACTGAGAAGATTGGCTGAAGAACTCCACATGGGGACCCTTGGTCTAGAATGGAACGAACAGGGTGAGAAACTATCTGAGTTCATCATGTCTTCCAAGAACATTCATGATAACTCACAGTTCCAGAAGGCTGAATAGCTGAATTGAAACGTTGGACATGGGAATCACCTGGTGGACAGTTCCACAATGAAATTGACCACATTATCTTCAATCGATGGTTTTGCCAGACCTATGTCACTGTTATATCCAAATTCCAAACAGGATCGGACCACCGTCTCCTTCATTCAAAATTCTACTTCATGCAATGGGGAGAAAAGGCTGCAAAGTTTAAGAAGATAACTCCCAGAATGACCACCAACTGGGAACTCTTTTGCACCATTGCATCAACATGGGAAGATGCCATCATTGACGACATCGATGAAGAATACAACCACCTGGTTCAGCACCTCCATGATTGTGCAAAGCATGCCAAAGAGAGAAAGACACAAAAGGACACCTGTCTTCAGAAACTCTTGAGCTCATTCCCCAACGTGGCAAGACGAGAGCCTCAGGCAAACAAATGTTAATGGTCAAGCTTGCAAAGCAGTGCAGTGAAGCCATAAAGAAAGACCTCAAAGAGAGAAGAGCAGAAATACTGGCCAATGCAGTAGAAGCTGGGAAAAGCGTTTGCAATGCCTGCCCGTCCTTTGCCAATTATACTACCAAGATGACTGCTCTCTGATGTCCTGATGGATCTATCACATCTTCCAGAAAGCAATGGAGATTATCCATGATTTCTACTAGGATCTCTTTGATAGCCATGCCCACCTGCCCATGTACCAAATTCTGCAGGATGGATATGTCATTTCCAAAGTTCTCCCTACTGAAATACAACATGCCATTTTGTTGGTAAAAAAGCGAACAGCACCCGACCCAGACAAATACAGACCCAAACACCTGAAGAATCTGCCGTCAGTACTCATCAATATACTGGTTCGGCTCTTCACAGGACACATGTCTGAATGCAAGGTGCCCTCCCAATGGAAAAGCAGCAGGACAGTCTTCTAGGAATTTCTTTTTTTTTTTTTTTAAATATTTTATTACACGCTGTGATACAATTACAAAGATGTTCATGTTTGGGTTCCGTCATACAGTGTTCCAGCACCCATCCCTCCACCAGTGCCCATTTCCCAACACCAATGTCCCCACTCCCCCCCTCCCCAGCCCGCCTCATGGCAAATTCTTTATCTCTTCTCTTACACATTGTGGATTGCAATACATACATTCAGAGATCATCATGTATATCTTTTTTCCTATATTCATGCTCAGTTCTAGACTGGTATTATCATTTTTGACAAATATTAGCCACTGTTCTCTTCTCTGTCCTACCCAACCACTGATTCCCACATGTTTGTGGAAGATTCCACCTTTTTTTTTTATTGAAAGATGCTAGGTAGAGCTTTGGTTCTACAGTGTTCCAACACGCACCCTCCGCCCAAACCCATCTCCCATCACCAAGACCCCACCTCCCTCCCCGCCTCCCGCACCTCAACCACTTGGCGAGTTCTGTATGTCATTTCTTTCCTCTTTATATCTCCTTAGGAATTTCTCTTTTACTTTCTTCAAATAATTAAATTCTATTCTGGAGTTGATGTGTAGAAGATGAGGATAATGATTAAAATTTTTTAAAAAAATAAAATCACATGAAATACCAGTAAATATTTAGACCTCATTCCCATGACTCGATGTTATGGTTTGAGGCTCTTTATGTTCTTGGAGCTGGCAGATACCTTTGGGTTATCTCGCATAATGACAGGACATATTGAGATGTTACTGGTGCCCGCTCGAGTAATCAATGATCTATGGGAAGTCAAGTGCTAGTGCACATGAAATAAACAGTTACAAAGGTGCCTCTGATTTGGATTCAGTCATCCAATGTTCCAAAATCTGTCCCTTCAACCAGTGTGCATTTCTCAATACAATGTCCCAAATTTTCCTCCTTCCATCCTCTAACCTTTATCTGCCTCTATGATAGAAACCTTATTCTCTCTCTCACTCTCTCTCTCTCTCTCTCTCTGTATCTCTGTCTCCTTTTGGTCATTATGGTTTGAGGTGTTATTACTATAAGGGTATCAGCAATCAATATTGCCCCGAGTGATCATTTCCAACTATACTTGTCATAGTGGTCCCTTCTCTATCCTAATTGCCATCACTTGTTGGAGGACATGTTTAGCTAATCTGGGAGTTTTGTTGTTTTGCTCACTCCCAGCTTAATCTTATTTAAGCCAAGGTTCATTCTAATGAGATCTCTCTTCTATGTAAACACTGCTAGAGGGTATGGCAGTTACAGAAGTCACCTTGATTGAATAACTTCTGACTTATACATCTACTAAGACTTCTATGTTTTCTAGATTGGGCACAGCTCCTCTTTATACCCACTGCACCCAGCGTGGGACAGTTAGAATTTACCAGGAGACTACCACCCTGGCTACACTGAGACTATAGGAAGACGATAGGAAGGATCATACTAGTTTGCTCTAAGCAGGCAAGAGTGACCCTTTCAGTACACGAGAACAAGATACTCAGAATCACCCTGGTGCAGATAATAATAAGAGGGACCTTGTAATCTAGATGAATCTACCATCTAGATTACATGAAGCTCATGCAGTTAAGATGTATTACTTTATATCAGCCCTCTCTCTCTCCAGAGAGGAGAGATAATCACCATAAGAGATAATCTCCTTAGTCCTTGGCATAACCTTTGTTTATACCTGCAATAAGGTGTGGCACTACACTCTGTTTAGGGTTCTTTGTTGACATGACAACCTCCCGATTGGATTACTTTGGTGTGTATAAGGGGGCTGACTTGAGGCCCCTTCACCTTTTACCTTTTGCCTTTTGGTTCCTCAGCCTTCACCTTTTGGCTTTTGGCTTTTGGCCTTTTGCTCTTTGGCCTTTTGCTTCTTTTGGGTAGGACTCAGCTCGGGTGAGATCCTCTCTCTCTTTGGTGGGAGACTTAGGCTCTTTTGTATGGTCTAAGTTCAGGCCAGAGCTAGAGTTTGTTCATTATATTGGATTGCTGTGGAAGAGCTTTTGTACTATTAAAAGCCATTTTTGGAACTGCACCGGATTCGTGAGTTTTCATCTGTTCTCCTGGCATCCTCGGAGGTAGAAGACAACCTCTGTCCTGACACTGTCGGGACCCCGCGCTGTTCCCCGACAATCACTCCCTTCCCACAACTTGTGAGAATCTTCCAACTATGGTCCAATTCTCCTGGCCCTTGTATGATTTATTTTTAAACGGATGGTCAATCAGTCCTTTAGTTTTGCTCCCCACTATTCATAATATTTTCCAGAAGTTTCTAGTTGAGTCTCTGGCTGCTTTACAGTGTAAACTGAATTGAGACAAGTATTTAGACTGCTTATTTAGAAGGCAGTATCACTTGTATCACTTGTCTTCCCATTGTTCATTGATTTGCTCAAGTGGGCACCAGTAACATCTCCATATGTCCTGTCATGTGCTAGTGTAGCCCAAGGGCATTTGCTCACTTCAGGAACACGAAGAGCCTCAAACCATTCCTTCCAGGCCATGGAAATGAGGTCTATAGTTGTTACTGGTTTTTGGTATATCAAATGCGACACAGATAGCTTGCCACGCTCTGCAATGCAGGTGGTCTACTCTCAGTAGTAGGCTCTTGTGTATTTTCTGATGAACTGCAATAGGGAGAATCGGCTTTTCTCTTGGGTGAAGCTCTGATAAGCTGTGGCGTCTGGATGTTGAAAATGGCGGCCCTCATGGTGTGGGGGGGTTCCTCTGGCTTCTTGAGAGGCTCTATTGGGATGGTGGGCCAGGGCTAGAGTTCGCCTTCTCTCCCAGGTGTCTCATGATCAGCTGAGCACAGGGAGAGCTGTGACTTGCTCACAAGAAGACACACAAGAAGCTCTGCCTTGTGTGTCTGAGTCCTAGAAGGTAGTAGTTGGTGATTTTATTTATTTTTTTTCTTATGGTACTGATTAAAAATAAACACACAAAACAAAAAATAACAGCAGTATCAACAACAATAAAATACAAGGGGTGAAGAAAATAAACCCATAGCTATAAATCCTGTAAAATAAGCAAGAGCTAAAATTAATTTTTATGTTCTGTGTTTTTTATCTTGATCTCCTGACATCCTGGTATTCATCAATTTGCTCGAGTGGGTGCCAATAATATTTTATATATTAACAATAACAAAAAGGGTCCCATCTTCTTAAACATTTACCATAAAGCATGGTATTCATTTTTCAGCTTTTAAATTTTGAAGAAAGAAAGTGTCCCAGAGTCAAAAGAACAAAATCTGCTGAATTTCAATTGAGGGGTCAGGTGGAGGTGGAAGGAGAGTAAATGTTACAGTTGAAAGCAGTTTTGGATAAAAGAACAAAAAAATCCTCTAGGAATCAAATCAGCTGTTGGCCAATTTTAATCTTTATCCTTTTCCAAGTTGAGAAGTTCTCTGTTGCACATGTGCTTTGGATGCTAGAATTTAAACCCTTTCTTTCCTTGCCAAATCATTGCCTGCATGATTTTAATGATCAAGCAGTAGAGTAGCTTCAGTCTGATGTCTTAAAAAGAAAAGACACAAAACTAGCAAGAGACTTGCAAAGAAATGAGGGAGTCAGGAAGGGAAAGTATTTTAACTTATTCTATAGAAAATAAATTAATTTTCTATAGAAAATAAATTATATACCTGGGGTTTTGGCTAGTTTAGAGTTGATGAAAAGATCTGGTGTATTACGGAGATCACGGGAGATGATGTGCTGGAAAACTATGAAGTGAGAGAGGTGCTAAAAGCTTGGAAGGTTTATTATATAAGCTTTTCTTTGGATCCTGCCGGGTGGAGATGTTGCCTTTACTTTGTTTCGCCTCCACTGTCTAGTTACCTTAGGCCATCAAACAGAGATAGATACCTCAGATTGTCTGAACATAATCAAAAAGTAGAAAGAGCCTAGACGTTCAGAGCTTAATACCTTATAGGAGAAATGGGGTTCAAACATTCTTAAACTAATGTCTTGTGTTGTTACCAATTCTGTAACTTCCCTTGAGTTTCAACTATACTTGCCTTTTATGATTACCAGAAGCTGGATCACAGTAATTGCTTATTTACTCAACAACTGAGACTCTGTGATATTCTCATATCACAGAGTTTTTTTGAGGGGGTAGTGGGGGGATGAGTGACTACCATTTGTTCTTATGGATTACTCCTGGATTTACACTCAGAAATTACTCCTGGTGGTACTTGGGGCACCATATAGGATGTTGAGGATCAATTCTGGGTTTATGTGTACAAGGCAAACACTATACCCACTGTATTATCTTTCCAGTCCTAGCCATCACATTTTATTTTATTTATTTATTTTTCATTTTTAAAGATATTTTATTATACCACCGTGAGATACACAATTACAAAGATGTTCATGTTTGGGTTTTGGTCATACAGTGTTCCAGCATCCATTCCTCCACCAGTGCCCATTTCCCACCACCAATGTTCTAGATTTCCTCCCCCTCCCCTAGCCTGCCTCTATAGCAGGTTCTTTATCTCTTTTTTCTCTTTCTCTTTCTCTCTCTTTTCCTTCTCTTACACATTGTGGATTGCAGTACAAACATTTAATGGTTAACATGTGTATCTTTTGCTTATATTCAATGCTCAGTTCTAGGCTGGTATTACCACTTTCGACAATTATTAGCACACTGTCCCCCTCTCTTGTCTTACCTAAGCTCCGACTCCCACATGTTTGTGATAGATTCCACCTTTGACAAGACCTCCTGATCCACATTTTGCCTGACTTTGGATATTGGTCACTTGTCACTTGTCACTTGTCTTCCTGTTGCTCATTGATTTGCTTGAGTGGGCACCAGTAACATCTCCATATGTCCTGCCGTGTGCTAGTGTAGCCCAAGGGCATCTGCTCACTCCAGGAAATCAAAGAGCCTCAAACCATTCCTTCAGGTCATGGGAATGAGATCTATAATTGTTACTGGTTTTTGGCATATCAAATATACACAGGTTGCTTGCCAGGCTCTGCCATGAGGGTGGTATACTCTCAGTAGTAGGCTCTCATCTAGTGCATTTACTGATGAACCACAATGGGGAGAGATTGGCTTTTCTCTTGGGTGGAGCTGTGACGAGCTGTGGAGTCTGGATGTTGAGAATGCTGCCCTCATGATGTGGCTGTTCCTCTGACTTCTTGCGAGGTTCTATTGGGATGGTGGGTATCACTTTGTAATTGGAATTGTTTTTTCTTATCTTAATTTTCTGTATGTCATTAAGTATTTTGTACTTTTTCAATTTTATTATAGTAAACCAATCAGGGTGAGTTGTTGCAGGACAACTAAAAGCCTCTGCATCTGCCCTGGATTGCCTTCTGCAGGTCACTTCGTAGATAGGGGGTAGTTTAAATGTGGCAGTTTATCTGACCATGTATTCTGTACTGGCTGGTATAAATATTCTCTCATGCTACCACAACCATCATGAGACTAGTTAGATCTTACCAGCATATTTGCCTGGGCACGTTGGATCTCTAAGTAATTAGATCGGAGAGAAATGCTGTTTGCCTCCAAGCAAGCAAGCATAGCTCCCTGATAACTGAAAGGCAGCTAAAACACAAAACTACCATGAAGTAGACGAGACTCTTGTGAAGGCTTGAAGAAATATTTAACTGGCATTCGTATAGTCTTTGGTACAGAGACATGCCATCTCAGAAACCCCCTTCTCTACCCTATAAAGGCATTTCCAGGCAGATCTTGGCTCAAAACATTAGCATATAAAAGGGCTTAGGTGAGGTGCTGGGAGAAATTACCTGAGGGCATTTGAACCTTCCTGCTTCCCATAATAGTGGGAGGTCTGAGTTGCAGGGGTATAAAACTAGGCTGCTTCCTCTCTTACACTCTCTCTTTTTGGGCTCTCTTTTGGGGCTCGCACTCTTCTTGTCTTTGTCTCCTCTTTGCAGGGCCTTAACACGTGGTGGCCGCCATCTTGGCCTACACGTGGCTGGGGTTCTAGCCGGGAATCCTAAGCACAGGGCTTTTCCTATTGCTGATTTGTATGCCTGAACCTGTGATAAGTAAAGCATTTTAAAACCTTGCTGGATTCCTGAGTTTTCATCCATTCCCCACCGACTTCAGAGGTAGAAGGAAACTTCGCTTCCCGGTACTGTTGGGGACCGGTGGCTTCCCGACATCGGGCCAGGGCTAGAACCTGTCTTCCCTCCCGGACACCTCGTGATAAGCTGAGCACAGGGAGAGCCTGTAGCAGCTCTGCCCTGTGTATCTGAGTCTCCTGGATCTATACATACATACATATATATGTATATATATATATATACATATATATGTATATATGTGTGTGTGTGTAGTATCATAATATACATCTATATCTATATTTATACCTATGCCTATCTCTATCTCTATCTCTATATCTAATCTATATCTATATCTTTATCTATCTCTAGCTCTAGCTCTATCTCTATCATGCAAATAAATGCAGTCATTATATATCTGTCTTTTTTCCTTCTGGATAATTTTACTCAACATGATCTTCTCCATGTCCATCAATTTATAGGCAAATGTAATAACTTCATTTTTTCCTAGCAGCTGCATAATATTTCATTGTGTAGATGTACTAAAATTTCTTTATCCAGTCATCAGTTCTTGGGCACTCTGGTTGTTTCCATATCTGTCTATTTTTAATACTGCTGCAATGAAAATAAAAGTGCAGATGCTGTTTCTACTGTGTGTTTTTGGCTTCCCAGGGTATATTCCCAGGAGTGGTAAAGCTGTGTCAAATGGGAGCTCAATTTCTAGTCTTTGGAGGAATGTCCATATTGTTTTCCAAAAAACTAGCCATAACATTTTAGTATTAAAAAATTGAAGATATCTAATTGTTAAAAATTCGATTATATATATAATTCATTGTTTGTTAATAAATTTTCTGTTGTGAACTCTAATTTTTATCTTTAATAGAGAGTATTTGACATGGTTGTTTCTTATTAATTATAGATTCCATATTTGCCACTGTCCCCACTTGCTGAAATTTGTTTATAACCCCCAACTCAGTAACTGTGTTTTTTGTTTGTCTTTACTTTGGGGTCTCATCCAGTAGCACTCAGGCTTACTCCTGGTTCTGTGCTCTGGGACTACATTTGATACAGAATATTGAACTGATATCAGTGTGTAAGCAACTAAGTCCCTGTACTAGCGGACTCTGTATTGTTCTCTAGCCTGGTTGTGCTGCTCTTGTGGGCATTCATGAATGTGTTCGTGTTCAGAGAAGTGAAATGTTTTAGTTGTGCATTAGGCTCGTTGGTCCCAGATGAGGTCAACTAAATTAACTTTTTGCGTTCTTATTTAGTTTCTGTATTGACAGTGAGCTTTCTTTTTATAGTCTATTTAATGTCATGGGAGGGGGAGAGGTGATATTTTTGTGTTTTTTATTGGTGACTTAGCTTATTAAAATGGTTCCCAAGTGTAGTGTTGAAGTGTCTTCAGATGTTCCCAAGTTAAAGAAAGCTGTTATGTGCATTATGTAGAAAATACATGTTGGATAAACTTTGTTTGAGCATGAGTTATAGCACTGTTGGCCATGAGTTCAGTGGTCATGAATCAAAAATATATATTAAATAACATGTCTTTATGCACAAACATTCATAAAACAAGGTATGTACTATGGGTTGATGAAAATGTCGAGACTAGAGATTTGCTAGAACCTACCCTGTATTTCCCCTAGGAACAATAATTTAGTATTTGCCAGTCCCAAATGTTCATGATTATTTTATAAAACATAATTGCCAAGAATGGTAAGAATTGACTATACATGTTACAATTATTCTCATTTTGCAGATGGTGCAGTTGAGGCTCAAAAGGAAATTGCATCTTTAACAATGTCACTTTGGTAATGGAACTAAAATCCTAGTCATATCATTTGATCATAAATATCACAATTTTCACACCAAGGCATGCTTTTGAATGTCATTATATTAATCAAATACATTGTCTGTGATAAACCTCCTGATACTGGAGATATAAAGCTTGTGAAATACTTTTTTTTTTTTTTTTTTTTGCTTTTTTGGGTCACACCCGGCAATGCTCAGGGGTTACTCCTGGCTCTGCACTCAGGAATTACTCCTGGCGGTGCTCGGGGACCATATGGGATGCCGGGATCGAACCCGTGTAGGCACAGGCTGGCACTTGGAAGGCAAGCGCTCTACCGCTGGGCTATCGCTCCTGCCCCTTGTGAAAAACTTTGAATGGGGAAAGGATTCCCCCAATTTATACTTAGGAAGCTAACCAAGGATATGAACTAATTGAAAATAAACCAAGTTTTAATATTATTAAGTAGTGCTTAATGAAAAGGTGTGTATAAACATTATACATATATGTATAATGTTTATATATATTACATATGTATTAAGACTAAGTTTCTGTCTGAGCATATGAAAACAAAGAAACTCCAAAGATTTATTTGGGGAGGCAAGTAGTTCTGGTATTTGAATTGACATAATTTTTTACAGCTACTGTAAATTACAATGTAATCTTCAGATAATGTAATCCCTCTTGATACTTGTCTAATTTCTTACAAGTCAGTGAAACAGAAAAAGACAATCTTGTGTTCACTAGGGCACTGATGATTTCTTAAAGGCATATTCAATGATACTTGCTATGTAGGTTCATAATAGTGTAGTTGAAATCTTTTGGACAAAGTTTGAAATGCCAAGAAGAATAATTTTATCTGGGCATGTGAATATAAATTTATGAACCCACATGAAGTATTTTTCTGTAATGAAAAATCACTGACCATGCACATTCTGTGAAGAATGGCTTAAATGTATGGAACATAAAATACCCTGTAAGAAAGCTTGATTTGGTTTTCCTTCTATGAGGAATATGGTAGAAGAGAGCTCCCCCAATACAAGAGTTTTTCTCTATAAAATGACTTATAAAAATTAGAATTTTCAATGATAAATGGGCTCTGAGAAGATGTATTTATGTCAGAGGCATAGTGCTTGCTGTGACATCTGGGTGGCCTTGAGCTTTTTTTTTTTTTTTTTTGCTTTTGGGTCACACCCGGCAATGCTCAGGGCTACCTGGCTCTGCACTCAGGAATTACTCCTGGCGGTGCTCAGGGGACCATATGGGATGCCGGGGACGACCCAGGCCGGCACAGGCCGGCGCAAAACAAACGCCCTATCCGGCTGGGCATCGCTCCGCCTTGAGCTTTTGCTTGTTTGCTTTTGATTTTGGGCCACACCTGGCAGTTCTCAGGGATCACTACTGGCTCTGTGCAAAGAGACCACTTGATCACTTGACTTCCCGTAGATCATCAATTACTTGAGCGGGCACCAGTAACATCTCAATACGTCTTGTAACATGCGAGGTAGCCCAAGGGCTTATGCCTGCTCCAGGAACATAAAGAGCCTCAAACCATTCCATCAAGTCATGGGAATGAGGTCTATTTGGCATGTAAAATACAACAGGGGTAGTTTGCCAGGCTCTGCCCTGCAGGTGGGATAATCTTCTTGTCACCTAAAAACTCGAGCATTTATTGATGAACCACGTGGCCACAAGCGGCGGCAGCTCTTCTGCTGGGTGGAGTTCTGAGGATAGGGGAGTTCAGATGGCTTCCGGACCAGGTATGCTGATCCAGAGACTCACACGCACAGGGCAGAGCTGCTACTTGCTCTCCCTGTTCCCAGCTGATCACGAGGCATCTGGGAGGGACGGCGGGTTCTAGGCCTGACCCGCCACCCCAGCAGAGCCTTGCAAGAACCAGAGGAACCCTCACACCATGAGGGATGTTAAGAGATTACATCCAGAAATCTCAAAATATCAGGGGACAACATGGGGTACTGAACACCCGTTGACCTTGCAAAAGGCAAGAGCCCTACTTGATTCTTGAATAGGTTGTGGTGTGTGCTAGAAGACAGCATCATTTGCAATCACAGTCACTGCATGTTTCTCTTGGCATGCCTAAGACACCCTGATCTGTAAGGTTTTTCTGTGCATTACAACTTTAAAATGCAGTTATTAAAAGAAAACCAAAGCCTTCAATATAAAGCATCTATAATTGTAAAAAATATATGCAACGTGGTTTCATTTTAACTCTTCATTAAAAGGATAGAAAGGTATTTAATAAAGTCCCAAAATAATAAAAGAGGGTTTGGGGAATCAGAGAGATTATCACTTGGTTGGCTCTGCTTTGCATGCAAAAGACCCAGTTAGATTGCAAGCATTACCAAGAGTAACAATAAGCATTGCCCTAGGAATAAACTCTAGTCATTGCTCAGTGTGGATCAAGTAACAAAGTCTAGTCATTGCTCACTGTGCATCAAGAAACGAAGTCCCTCAAATGGTATTAATATGCTTGATATATTTATAACTGGTTATTTTGAAAATAATTTTTGTACTGGTCCAGTGTAATTAGGATTATAAAGTGTATCTACAAAAGTTTCATTTTTGAATCTGGGTATGGGTGTGTGAAGAGAGTGTCTGATGTATTCATTTATCCTCTTGAGCTATTCTGATTCCGAAATATTGTTTACACACTCTAATCAGCTGCTCCCCAGGCACCAGCTTCTCTGAACCAACAACAGGAAAAAGCAGATGTGGCCATAATTCAAGGAGCATCAATATATTGGGTACTGACTGTGGAGTTTGTGTATGGTGTTCATGGGGATATCTGGGGTGCAGGATGACTGGGAATCAATCATAATCTCTTCCTAGCATTCTGGGTAGCATACCTACATTAGTGGTTAAAAACACAAAGCCTGCACTTTTATTTTCATAGCAGCACTATTCACAATAGGCAGAATCTGGAAACAACCAGAATGCCCGAGAACTGATGACTGGATAAAAAACTTTGATACATCTACACAATGGAATACTATGCAGCTGTTAGGAAAAATGAAGTTATGAAATTTGCTTATAAATGGATGGACATGGAAAGGATCATGTTGAGTGAAATTAGCCAGAAGGAAAAAGTCAGATATAGAATGACTGCATTTATTTACATGATATACATATATGTATGTATGTATGTATATATACATATATATATATATATATATATATATAAAGCATGTGGGAGTCAGAGGGATCAGAGGTTAGGTAAGACAGAGAAGGGAACAGTATGCTAATAATTGTCGAAAGTGATAATGCCAGTCTAGAACTGAGCATTGAATATAGGCAAAAAGATACACATGATAACCTCTAAATGTATTTATTATAATCCACAGTGTATAAGAGAAGGAAGAGAGAAAGAGAGAGAGAAGAGAAAGAGTGAAAAAAGATAAAGAACCTGCCATAGAGGCAGGTTAGGGGAGGAGGGAGGGAATTGGGGACACAATGGTCGGAAATGGGCACTGGTGGAGGGATGAGTGCTGGAAAACTGTAAGACCAAAACCCAAACATGAACTTCTTTGTAATTGTATATTTCACAGTGGTATAATAATTAAAAAACCCACAAAGCCTAGAGGCCAGGGAAATAGTTTAAGTGGTAAATCTTATGCCTAGCAAGTGTGAGACCTTGAGTGAGATCATCAATATCACAAGGAAACCACATCCAGTATTGGGAATCAGACCTTAATCATCTCTGTGCAAGTTAAGCACCTTACTCACTGATCTATCTTTCCAGCCCTAATGCTCACATATAAATTAGTTATCTGGAACTTTTACCAATATTCCCATGTACTGTATTTACATGCCATACAAACACATTTCAATTTCTAGACAATACAAATCAAATATGTTTAACACTTGTTATTAGTAAATTTAAAACACTTATGATTCCATTATATATTATTGGTGGGGGAGTCAGGGGCACAAGGTACAGAAGAAGGGGAAGCAGAGAGAAATTTCTTTATCTTGCACAAGTGCAGTTATGTAAATATTCAAAAGATAACATGCTCCATTGCTGATATGTTTATTAATTTTCAAATTAATTTTCTCATTTTGTTCTTTGCTAGGACAGAAGTTCTAGTGAATCCTCTAGGTTATTTTGTTACCCATCTAGTTTTACATTTCTGGCAATTTTCTTTTTGCCAGAAAATTCAAAGTGCTGGTTTCTAAAGAGATAATAGATAATAGCTATGAAAATTGGTTCATTCTCAGTTTGCAAAGTTGAGGATATAACAGATAATGACTTCAACATTAACAAAGTTTTTTGACTATAACTCAGTTTTAGCTTATATATCCATAAGACCTTTAGTGAACTCCTCTGGCTAACTTAATAATGGTAGGTAGTGTTCCCATCTCAATAAGTTTCAAATGAATAATGTGTATTACAGTTATTATTATATTGGAACACCAATGTTCCTAGACAATGTTTATACTGAGCGCAGGAAAAATAAATTGGAGAAATACGAAACTAATCCTAGATGATCTTTGATCTGGGAATCTGGCCATGTCCTTTTCCTATGGATTGCTAGGAAGTCAGAGACCTGAGCATGTCAGTACAAGAGAGTACAGAAGGAATACAGTTAATTAACCATTCACTTTCCCTTTATGGGGTCATATCTAAAGGTGATCTGGGCTTACTCTTGGCTCAGTGTTTAGGTGCTAGGGATTGAACCTGGGTCAGCTGTGTACAAGGCAAGAGCCCTACCTGTTGTACTGTTTCTCCAGCCCCGCTACCTTATGATAGAGAGGGTTGCATAATACCAATGGCTTCATTTGGAAGGATAAAGTGCTACTCAACTTTACAACTACATTTACCCCTCTGTCAAGGAAAAGGAGAGGAACCAAACTGAAAAAAAATGCGATAGATCTTGGACAACCTTATTATGTCTTGACAACAAGCGTAAGCTTCTTAATTCCTTTCTAGTTAGTGTAGGATTCTGATTTCATAGAGAAGATAATAGTTAAGTTATTGAAATATTAGAGGTGACTACAACAGTATGCCACCCGCACAGCAAGCCTGGCAAGCTGCTCATGTAGTATTTGATATGCCAAATACCAATAACATTTATATTGGGTCATTCCATGACCTAATGTAATGGTTTGGGGCTCCCTATGTTCCTGGAGCAAGCGGATGCCTTTGGGTTCTGCTAGCATGAGACAGGACATGTGGAGATATTACTGGTGCCTGCTCTAGTAAATAGATGATTAACGGGAAGATAGTGATAGTGATAGTGATTGAAATAACTGTGAAGTTAGATCTTTCTTGACCAGTAAAAGTCATCTTGTAACTTGTATCCCTGACTGCCATTATCTTATAGTAAAAGGGTGATAAGGATCACAGAGGAAAATTTGAACAATGGTCACAAATACCTAATAGGAATTTGGTTATTTTTTTATTCATGTAAATGTAATTTTTAATTTTCCCTCAATGGTTAGATGATTTGAAACCAAAAATATGTTAAAAGAGCATTTTTCAGGGCAACAAATGAGTTTTCATTGTGTGTTAGAAAGAGCCAGTCTTAAAGGCTTAAGCAGATTTGGTTCATTTTCCCATATCTCAGCCTCACCTGTTGAGATGGTCAGCAAAAGATCGTGTGCACTATGTCTCAGACTACCATCATCATCCAGGGCTTGGGTAGGCTGTTTCTGTCTGCCACACTACATCTCTGGTGCCTTTGGGCATAAAGGCCTTTGGCCTTTTTACAGAGAGAACACTGGTCACTGTCCGTACTCTGCCTGATTTTTAATCTTTGAAGTGTTTTCTTTATTTTTGCTCTCACTGCAGTTCCTTTGCATCATGCTGTCTGTAAATGCTTCTTAGAGCTGACCCTGCAATGAAAACTGACAGTACAGTAGGATTTACATGGTGTGTATGTGTTTAGTTGGATCTCTTTCCCCACTTCCATATCCTGCCTAAAGTGTGAGTCATGGTCTCCAATTCTATATAAAGCTCCCTTTTCCTGAGATTTGACCAGGACCCTTTGCTTCATTTTCTGTGTGAAATTTATGTTCTGCCTGCTTTCTTGCTTCCACCCTGAGCTTGGAGATATATAACTACCTGAGAAATCCCTTTCCAGGAGCAATCCTGCCTTTAAGCTATGTGAATGTAGCAAAGAAATATTAATTTTCCTAGTTACTCTGCCTGCTGGATAGCAAACTTCAGATTCATTTTTAGACTTTAATAAATTCTAAAATGTATGGTGGTGGGAAGTACATATAGAGAGTAACCATTTTTGTGAACATAAAAGCTACATTTTTGTGAGCATAAAAGCCTCATCTCCTTCCATAGGTTCAGGTCTCAGGAACTCTACATAAAAGCTCTACATAAAAGCTTCTACACTTACAACTACATTTACCCCTCTGTCAAGGAAAAGGAGAGGAACCAAACTGAAAAGAAACTGCTATAGATCTTGGAGAAGATGAGATGTAGTTGTAAGTGTAGAAGCTTTTATGTAGAGTGACGAGTTCCTGAGACCTGAACCTTTGGAAGGAGATGAGGGAAGAGATAAGAGGAATGAGAGGGGCTAGAATGAATGGCCCACCCTCATCTATGTGACTGTCCATTTGGGATGTGCTGAATTTGCTCTTCTCCTTCCCACCCTTCTTCAGTCCGTCATATGCTCAAGGTCTGCTTGCAGGTTCTGTTCGAATAGATTCTAGATTATTGGGACTCTGGGTGCAATCAGTGAGAACTGGACAGAAGGAAAAGAGTGAAGTCAAGGTTGTTAATCTCTGGCTCTTTTATGTTGTTGTTGTCTTTGACATATGGTTATTTTTCTCTCGAGGAAGTGCAGGTTCGAGAACTCTCTTATTTCTCCTTTGGTATGGATGGCAGCTCTGTTCCTTAGTTTCGTGTTCCCGTGGCTTCTGTTTATTTACTAGGACCTTGACGTCAGACCCTTTGTAAATCTTCTTTCCTTGAATTCTCTTAATTTGAACATATGATGCTCAGGTAGGACTGTGGCTAATATAACTCCCTTTGGAACTTATCAATTAAAATCACCTCCCCATTTACAAAGCAAAATATGCTGGTAAGTTTAAGATATATTTATGCATGGTTATGAATCACAAGTCAGGTTTTAGGGAATTCTGGATTTTTGCTTTGGAGATTTGGAAAGAAGAAAAGAAAGGAATTTTTGAGTGTGCAGTAGGAGGGGGCCAGGCAAGTATACATCAAAGTTAAGCCTGGTCTCCATCGTAACAGCTTCACTCCTGCTTGTCTCGGAAGGCTGTCCATGTCAAAATGAAGTGCCTTCAGCAAAGCAGCTCTCCCTCTAAACCTTTGTCGGTAAACATTGCTCTTCTGTAGATATACTGTGAGAAGTGTGTGTGCCATGCTCTACAGCCAGTGCCTTGAGCATCTTGACCTAATGCACAAAAAAATACCAAAGTCAGATTTCAATAAATGGTGTCTGACTTAGAATGTGACAGGACTCCAGGCTCTTAGTCACTAAAGATTCTTTAATTGTGCATGACCTTCAGTGGCCTTTATGTGTCCAGACCACAAAAATAAATGGAGAAACCATTCCTTTGGTAAGAATCTTGGGATTTCAAGCATTTAAACTTGGCTAGAATATATGAAACTACAGAGACTTACAAGAAAGCAGACCAAAATCATTTAGTTTGTGACCAACATCCAAATGTTCCTCAGAGACATTTTTATCATCTTGTAGTTGTGAGATTTCTTATAAAGAGACTGAGGGAAGGAGCCAGGAGTCACAGGGAATGATCAGATCAGAGAAGACCTGTAAGGAAGTAATATTAGCTTTCACATTCAGCCATCAACCAGGATTTCCACTTACCATCCACCATGCTTGTTGCTAAATCAGACAGCTATAGACCAAAAAAAAAAAAAAACTTTTCCTACTAGTAATCCTCTAAGCCACTTAAGCATTGGATTTAAAGATTTTTCAGCTGTTTTCCAGCCAGGTTTTGCCAAAAGAGCTGTTTAGAGGTGGGGGCAAAGAGTGTTAACATCTGAGTGAAGCATCACTTCTGAGCGTTGCCGCTAAACCTGAACTCACACTTTTGGGTTGGGGCTTGCATCTAAACAGTCAGGAGGGAGATCTCCCACACTGGGACTGTCTGGGATATCTTTTCTCTAAAACAAACTATTTCAATAGCATTGGTGCTGCTTTGACCACTGACATTGTCTGCTGAATTACACATTTAGTTGACGTTCATGTAACACAGGTTGCTTCCCACAAACTATTGCAACATTAGTGTTTGAAAAAAAGAGAGCTAGAGATAAAGAAGCAGCTGAATTAGACTTATACAGGCCATGGTTCAAAAGGTGAAACAATGTGTTTGTTCCCACAATTGTGAATTTGATATTTAATTTTAACTGAAACCTGATGATATGTTAACTTGAAAATTTATTAGCTGTAACAGAAAACAATTCCATTGAAATTTTCCACCCCACTGAAATTTTTGACATGCTTTAAAGACAACAGCTGGTGTATTAATTTAGTTGACTAACATGAAGTTTAATCATGGCTTGGTCCTCAGAAGGACGTTAAAACTAGATGTAAAAGAATAATGAACAAGTCTAGGAACTGTGCATCTTTAATGTTTTTTAAAAAAATCATTAAGTGTGTGGAATGGAAGTTAAAACTAATTCACACGTTGGTTTCTATAAAAATAAAAAAACACAGATACATGAAAAAAAATCCCAACCTCTGACTATATTCTGTTTGTGTTCTTTCCCAGAAGTTAGGCATAAAAAGTATTTGAAGTGCAAACAAAGTGAAGGTACCTTCTAATTTAGTATGTTTCTTTTCAATATGTGAAGTTCAACGTAAAAAATTTGCTCTATATAAAGCTTTCCAAGTCTAGGTTGAAATTCAGCAGAATGTAAACACAGTCAAACAAGTGGGAAGAAAAAGTCCTTGGGTCACGGCTTTAACTTTTTAGTTTTTATTTTATTTTTTCGTGTGTGTGTGTGTGTGTGTGTGTGTGTGTCTGTGTGTGTGTCTCTGTGTGTGTGTGCACTATGAAGTGCTGTGGCTCCAAGGCAATAAATCACTGCAATATTTGTAAAAAAAAAAAGAGGCCGGAGTGATAGCACAGTGGGTCGGGTGTTTGCCTTGCACACGGCCCACCGGGTTTGATCCCTGGCATCCCATATGGACTATCACAGCCTGGATCATCGACAGCCACCCTGCAGCAGTTTTTTTTTTCAATCCGGCCCAGGTATGCTGAACCAGAGACTCTCGGACATGGGGCAGAGCTGCTACTTGCTCTCCCTGTGCCCAGCTGCTCATGATGCGCCCAGGAGGCATGGCGGGTTCTAGCCCTGGCCTGCCACCCAAGAAAGAAGAAGAGCCTCACAACAAGTCAGACCACCCTCCCCTACTCCATGGGGCCCGCCATTTTCCACATCCAGACTTCCCTCTCATCACAACTCCACCCAGCAGACCAGACTATCACAGCCCGGCTCATGCGGCCACTAAGCGGCCATGCGGTTCATCAATAAATGCTTTATTTAGAGGTGACTACAACAGTATGCCACCCTGCGGCAAGCCTGGCAAGCTGCTCGTAGTATTTGATATGCCAAATACCAGTAACATTTATATTAGGTCATTCCCATGACCTAATATAATGGTTTGAGGCTCTTTATGTTCCTGGAGCAAGCGGATGCCTTTGGGTTCTACTAGCATGAGACAGGACTGTATCACTGTCTTGTATCACTGTCTTCCCGTTCATCATCAATTTGCTCGAGCGGGCACCAGTAACATCTCCATATGACCTGTCTCATGCAAGTAGAGCCCAAGGGCATCTGCTCGCTCCAGGAACATAAAGAGCCTCAAACCATTCCATCAGGTCATGGGAATGAGGTCTATAATTGTTACTGGTATTTGGCATATCAAATACGAGATGGGTAGCTTGCTAGGCTCAGCTTGCTGACATTCACATATGAGGCAGGACATATGGAGATATTACTGGTGCCCGCTCTAGCAAATAGATGATGAACGGGAAGATAATGATAGTGATAGTGATCCCATATGGTCCCCTGAGCACCGCCAGGAGTAATTCCTGAGTGAAGAGCCAGGACTAACCCCCTGAGCATTGCCGGGTGTGACTTCCGGGTGTGACCACAAAAAGCAAAAAAAAAAGCATCTTCTAAAAGATGCTTAAGATGTGGGGGTTCGGAGAATTAAGAATTTAGTGCTGTTCAGGTCTAATGGTGCTCGTAATTACCCAGATCTGCTAGGGATCACCATCATTAATGCTCAGGGTCTTTCATGGCTGTACCTTGCATTTCTCAATGCTTGGGAGAACCATGTGGTGTCAAGGATCAAACCTGGTTTGATCTAACTGTTGTACTATCTCCTAACTTCTTCATATTTTAGCCATTCAAGTGTTATTTCAGTGGTAGAGTGCTAGCCTTGCATGTGTAAGAACCTGGGTTTAATCCCTGGAATGCTGAAAAAGCAGAAATGCCCCCCCAACTATATTCCAGTCCACTATTTTCTTTATATAAATAATTTAATTAGTTGAGGCTTTTGTAGATGAGACATTGTAACATTTTGTATATAGTGATTCAGATACATTAGTTTTGGTATTTTATGAATAGGCTCATTAATGGAATGAAAAGCACAAACATGATTTTGAGAGGGATTTTTAAAATGAAGATACAATCATTTACAGACTTATTAATATGGACAGTTGAATCTTAGGTTGCAATGGCCAGTAAAGTGATAAAGTATTTAAAGAACTCTAAAAAATTAGATAACCACACATTTTTCTTCCTTAAAGTAATCCCATTTGACTTCTTGGACTCTCTTTGTTGGCGTCAATACATCTTAGCTCAACTTTCACACATGTTAAACTTGAGCTGTGTGATTAGAATGTTTTGCTTAGATTCTTAATGACAAATGGAGGATGGATGACTCATTAACATTCCAAGATAATTAAAAAGTCTATCCATCCGACAAAGGCCCAATGAAGTCCCTAATACTATGTAAGAGTCAACCCTGCAGAGTTGATGACAGGAAGAGCCCAGAGTGGGAGAAAACAGCCAAAGGATAACTTCAAAGAATAACGCCAACTTCGCAGAGTAGTCAGCAAGGCTCCAGCACAGAGGAAGGCAGACCACAATGGGTAGAGTTGAGGACCAGCAGATTTTGAGATGGCTTCAAAGAACAGATGGGGTTTACCTGGGTCTGGAAGAATCTATCAGGACTCTAAATGGTGCCCTGGTCAAATGACTATGCACCTCTATATCTGCAAGAAGAGAACAAAATTCTCCTCACTTCAACATTCACACATGCAGCAGCCTTGCTCAGAGGTAGGTGAGGAACACATGTGATTTTTTTAAATTGAAGGCAAAAAAAAAATGTTTTCTGTGACACTCTGTCCTCCTAACGACCAGGTTTCGGTGCAGCTCTAAATCTGCAGGGATTATCACTAGAGGCTTTTAACCTGACATGAGAGTTCAGTGATTTACTTTCATGGACCAGACATTCACTTTGGGGCTGTAATTCCGATGAGTAAGCAGTTCAAGAGGGGTATAGGCAGGGCTTACACTTGGAGAGCTTAACTGCTCCTGAGAAAGACCCTCCGACTTCTGAGTATGATTCAATTTGAAGTCTGAAAGATTAACGCAGGAGCAGACTAGAAAGTTCATCTCCAGCTGAGAAATTCTTGTTAGCAGCAGTTGGATAAAGAAGGTCTATGAAAAATTTGATATAATATTCTGTAAATTATTTTATACCATCAGTTCTCCCAGGAATAAGGATGCAGGAAAACAGGATGAATCATCGTCTTTATGCAAACTCGCCTTCATTTTAGTTTTAAAGTCTGTATTCTTTCTCTCATGCAGCTCATAAGCATGTTTTCTTTATCTCCTGACAGGCATTCCATAACTTGTCATTACACTCCACTCCAGAAGTGATTACACTTCTTTACTGTACTAAGGGAAAGTATAGTAAACTTTCTTTTTTGGATAGCAGATCACAATGAGACCAAATAGTACCTGCTCTTTTAAATTAAACCTTACTCTATGGATAATTAATTACCAATCCATGTTGCCTTAGAAGATTTGAGCTTAGCTCATTTTTGTTTTCTGCTTAAACCTTCCAGTGTTGAGAAGGTTACATTTCTCTGTGCCTCGATTTTTTTCATGTATAAAATGGGATAATACTAGTATCTTACATCATATTGTTTCATACAGATTAACAAAATCTGTTAATACAGATGAAGAGTTTAGAATATATTGTAGGTGCTCCAGAGCTATAATTTATTGATTATGATTATAGTATCATTGTTACTATTTTTTCTGAAAGTTTTGTTTCTACAAAGAAAGGAAATAGATTTTACCGTCTTGCACAATAGGAGAGAGGACAATGCTTGACCTGTGGTAATTATGGTCTTAGCAAAAACTGGGCAAGCTCCACCTGGACAACTCAAGGGATAGCAGAAGGAATGAGAGGCTCAGTAACACTACATGGGGTTTAAGATTTCCCTAGGGGTTTAAGATTTCTAGGGCCACAGAGAAAGACAGAACTTTCTCTCTCTCTTTCATTTCTTTCATTTCTTTCTTTTCTTTCTTTCTTTCTTTCTTTCTTTCTTTCTTTCTTTCTTTCTTTCTTTCTTTCTTTTCTTTCTTTCTTTCTTTCTTTCTTTCTTTCTTTCTTTCTTTCTTTCTTTCTTTCTTTCTTTCTTTCTTTCTTTTCTTTCTTTCTTTCTTTCTTTCTTTCTTTCTTTCTTTTCTTTCTTTCTTTCTTTCTTTCTTTCTTTCTTTCTCTCTCTCTCTTTCTTTCTCTCTCTTTCTTTCTTTCTTCTCCTTCTCTTTCTCCTCCTCCTCATCCTTCTCCTTCTTCTCCTCCTCCTTCTCCTCCCCTCTTCTCTTTCTCCTCATCCTCCCCTTCCTCCTTCTCCTCCTCCTTCTCCCCCCCGCCTCCTTCTTCTTTTTAAAAAAGTTCTGAACAACAGAGTTTTATTGTCTATCACATCATATTGGCTGCCGATTTCAAACCACTTCCAGAGAACATGACTGATTGGGAAGGAAGCAAGATTGGGGTTCATGTCACAAGGCTGAGACCTTCAGTTAAAGGCACAAGGAAACTGACTTCTGGCCTCTTCCAGCTTGCTCTGTAACTATGCACTGCAAGCATGTAGATGAACAAAAGCAGATTGCTTTGCAGTTTTTATTACTCTGATGTGAATTCCTCTGATTTCAATGACAAACCTTTTGAAATATTTTTTTAAAACTTGATTTACAAGACCTTATCTTTTTTTATGTATGTGGTACTGAGGAACCAACTCATGGCCTCACACATGAGAGACATACACTTTTCTCACTAAGCCATATCTCTTACCTAAGAGAGTTTATGTTTTAATTATATTTATATACTTATAATTTATTTATATATACCACACCAATCATCCAAGATCAAAGTACAAATGTCTTTTCATAATAATCCATTTACAGCTCCTTCCTTGGATTATTCTCACCTTCCCTCCTCTGATAACCTTAATTTTGTGGTTAAAGTCCAATGATTCTTTTCATTTGGCTTTGCATGTTCCCTTGTTTTGCTTTCCTAAGTCCCACATAGCAATGAGATCATCTGGCATTTGAATTTTTTCCCTCTTGGCTTGTTTTGCTTAGTATGTTCTAGTTCTACTCATATTGTTGTAAAAGGCAAGTTTTTATCTTTCCTTCTAAGTGAGTAATATTTCATTATATATACATATATGTGTGTATATATGTATATATCTATTTATGTATGTATATACATATCATTATCATCATCTTCTTCACTCATTTGTCATTGGGTCTTTAAGTTGCTTCCAGATCTTGATTATTGTAAATAGCTCTGCAATAAATATAGATGGGGATATATCTTTTCAAACTATTGTTTTTTGTTCTCTGGATAGACACCTATCAGAAAAATTGATGCATAATGTAGCAGTTATTTTGCTAGTTTTTGAGACAGTCTCATACTCTTTTTATAGAGATTAGACCAATGATCAATCCCTCCAACAATATGCAGAGATTACTTTTTCTTTACATTCTTAAAAGTTCTTGTTTAGATCTTTTGACATAGGTGTGAGATGCTATCTCATTGTCACTTTGATTAGAATTTTATTTATAATTAGTGATGATGAGTTTCCTTTTTTATTTGCCTGTCATCCAACTGTATTGTTTTCCTGGTATTTTTGAGTAATATCTATTCAAATTCCCCACTGAATATATATATACATATACATATATACATGTGCATATAAATGTATGTATACATATATGTATATATATATATACATATATGTATACATACACGTATACATATGTATACATACATGTATACATATGTATACATATATGTTATTAGATATGTGATACCAGGAATTATCACACAGGACTCTTTTCCTGCCCCATATATTTGAGCAGGTGAAATTTGGCTCAAATTCTTATAAATCTGAGAAGAATCTTCTTGGGAGTCTATTTGGAAGAAGATAGGAGCATTGTCACTCAATTTTATAGGCTACACTTAAAAAATAATTAAGAAGTAAAATTTTTTCTAATTTTTAAAAATCCCCCAAATATATGATTCTACAAGTCGGGCAGGATCTGTTAAGTATGGTTTCCAACACCTTTGTGTCAGTTGTCTGCTGTGTGGCTGACTGACAGTATCAGGTAGAGAACCAGTCTAGAGAGTCTCTGAATTGTTCCTTTATTATTTCTTCAAGTTGTTTCCTCAGTCTACATTAGCCCAAGAACTTCTCTTTCTCTCCTTGCATTTTTTCAAGTAGGCAGGCCCACTGGAATTTTCCCAGCAAGCTGTCCATGAGGCTCCTCTCCCCCACTCTCTCTCCTTCCATCTCCCTTAAATTCTATCTCCAAGAATTTCCTTCAGCATTCTCTCCAAACACTGCCTTTGGGCAAGCCCTGGCACTCTGCTCCACTAACTCTCCTGACAGGCTGAGAAACCAGTCTCAACTTACTAAACTTTTTCCAACTGTTAATTATTCCCTTAATTCGGATATTGGTGGACTATCCTTTTAACTCTTAAAGGGGAGTCCTAACATCTTTGGAAGCATTGATGATGGCATAATCAACTCAATATTTCTTTTGACTTCACAGGAGAGTCAACAGCATGAAGTAATATAACTGATTTATAAGTTGACCCGATATATGCTAGAGTAATGAATGCTGTAGTGTTCTGTGTCTTTGAACCACTAATGTAATCAGGGAGAGGAGGCAAAGACAGATAATAAAGCAAACAATTATATCATGAACTTTAGAAACAAGAAAATATTATCAGATGCAATTCATATCTTTCCCCTACCAAACATTTTATCAGATCTGCTGCTCTCCCATTTGCCACCTTCCTTATGGAATGTAGGCTGTTCCAAGGGAAAGGTGAAGGTAGAGATGATGAAGACAGCAACTCAGCGAGCAAAACAATGCTTAGGAGGCAAACTTAGTTAATTCTGCTATCTTCTCATGCTCTCACCTGTTTAGAGCGTAGCTGAGTCTCCTTTTTTTCCTCTTGTCACAGTCTATACATCCAGGTGAGTCTGAGTAATTAAAAATTTTATAGTCATAAAGTAATTAATAAGCCACCAGTTGCTCACTTCAAAAATGTGTAGTTATGTATGAATTTATCAGAAACAATTTTCCTGAAATACTTGCTTGGATGTGTATATTCAGTGTATTTCCTATTTTATCTCCATTATTCTCTTTTACTAAAGTTTATCCCACTTATGGAGGCTGTGTATCATCATGCTTTGTCTTCTATGGAAAGCGGTCAGATAGATCAGAATATCAGGATTACCAGGAATGAAAAATTGTAGTGTTAAGTTTTTTGGATGTCTTGAAATCTCTTTCAGGCCTTTAGAATCTACTGAACAGAGGAGTTGGAGAACAGTGATGAAGAATGAGCTATGTATAGTTTAGTGTATTAGGAATCTTGGGAATAGGTCATTATGATCTTTCTCAAAACCTAAGATATTTTATAAGGCATTTAAAAAATCTGGGTGGATGGAAAGAATAGACACATTGTAAACTAGCTAATACCATAGAATGGCTTCAATAGTTTCCCCCAAATCATTAAACCCACAAACATTTAAAGAAATCCTTCCCACATTCATCAGTGCCATAGTTTGTTACTTTGATATATTTGGTTACTAAAATGCAGAAGTCTCCATCTAAACTCTAGATACAGTTTCCATTAAGGAGTTATTTCTGAGCTCAAACAGGTTAGGAAAACAGAATAAAGCATAATTAATAAAAAACTGAAGTTAAGCTCAGCTTTTTAATAAATAAAGCAAAAACCAAGGATAATATGTAGTAAATAAAATTTTATAATATAATTGTGTCAAGTTGAAATATGACCTAGCAACCATATTTTCTTATGTATCTAGAGTTGAACTTTTAATAAGTCAAGATTGATAGTAACTGCAATAAGATATAATTATATTTCAGCAGTTAGCTATGCTTTTGTGGACCTTTTTGACATGGTTGTTATTTTGAGTCTAAAGAACTCATTTAGAGACAGGCCAATAAAGCCAGAGAGAAACACAAGTTAACCATCTCTGTATTCATATCAAGTCTGCTTCAAACCTTGAATTAATCAACACAGATATTGAAGTGTAATTTTCATGAGCAAGGTTCCACAGGCTGAAGAACAACAGCCAGAAGAAAAGGAGACAGAGATCCTTCATCAAGAAAGAAACCTTGGCCCGTTCAATCATAAGGTATGTGGGATATCTTCATGGGGCCACTTCTCACAGCTGCTACCACCTACATTCGCCATATATACTGATATGCCTGCAAGAATCAACAGAGAAACTTACACGAAAAGCCAATGAAAAAAAAGGATGGATGAAACACCAATGAAAAAAGGATAGCCAGATGGCATCAATCCAGGTGTCTAAGGACAGATGAGCGGATTTTGAAACTATACATGTATGTGTAGTATACATACACAATGCAATACTATGTAACTCTAAGAAAGAACAAAATCATGCACTTTTCAGCAACATGGATGGAATTAGAAGATATAATGCTTAGTAAGTCAGTCAGAAATAAAGGGACAAGTAAAGAATGATATCTCTCACGTGTTGGAATTGAAAGTACATAGCAATGCGGCGAAACTCAGTTCCAAAGGCAACATAATGGTTTAACTGATCCATGCAACTAAGTTGTGGGGGTGTGAGGATCCTTGAGAGATGGAGGTGTGTACACTGGTGAAGGGGTGTAGTGCTAGAATTGTGTGCATGAAAAACCAATATTGATAGTATTGCAAACCACAGACTCTCAAATAAAAATGATATTTAAAATTGTAGTTTTAATATTTTAAACAAAAAAAATCAAAAGATGTTTTCATATGGTTCTCTCCCTTTTTCTTAGTTTCCCCCATTACATTGCTTTCTGCATTAGTGTATTACATTTGTTACTGTTGTACAATTAATATATAATTATGTACAATGAATATAGATATATTTTAATTAAAACATATTATTTAATTAAATTTCATTATTTGTGGTACTTTTATTTTATTTATTTATTATTTGTTTTTTGGGGGTACACCTGGCAATGCTCAGGGGTACTTCTGGCTCTACACTCAGGAATTATTTCTGATGGTGCTCAGGTTATCATTTGGGATGCCGGGGATCAAACCCAGGTCAGCCAAATGCAAGGCAAACTACCTCCCCACTGTAGTATCACTCCAGCTTCTTGGTGGTTCTTTTTTGTCACTTTTACCACATACAAATGTTGTGAATCTGTATCAATTTATTATAATGAGCATTTTACCTGACAGAAAAATGTATTCTTCATCTATTCATTCATCCTTATACTTTCAAGACTTTTGGCAATGACTTCTTAGTTCTATCTTTATGGTAATGACTTATCATAGATGTGATAAAAGTTATAGACTCACTACCTTAATAATTTACACTTAAGATTCTTATATATCTTTGTGTGGGCTTGAGACATCATTTCCTTTTAGGATAAATAATGTTCCACTGTGAAGTTCTATCAGTTTGTTTATCCAATCACTTAGTGAAGGATTTCTTTGTTTTCTACCTCTGGTCAATCATGCATAAAGCTGCTATAAAGGCTTATGTATGAATTTTTATGTGTAAAGTTTTCAGTTCAATTGAGTGTGTAGGAGTTATGTAGTAAGAAGGTTGCTGAACCTTAAGGTAATATTGTTTAAGTTTGTCAAAATATCAAGCCATCTTCTAGTATGTCTATACTATTTTTCTTTTTTTTTTTTTTGCTTTTTGGGTCACACCCGGCGATGTTCAGGGGTTACTCCTGGCTCTGCACTCAGGAATTACTCCTGGCGGTGCTCGGGGGGACCATATGGGATGCCAGGGATCGAACCCTGGCCAGCATGGGCTGGCCGTGTGCAAGGCAAACGCCCTACCCGCTGGGCTATTGCTCTGGCCCCCCATTTTTCATTCTTATCAGGAATAAATAATTAGTCCTGTTCTTCACATCCTTATCAACATTTGATATTGCCAAATTTTTTGGATTTTAGGCGTCTAATACGTAGGCAGTGGTATTCCACGTTACTTTAATTTGCAATTCCTTAATGACATGTGATATGGAACATCTTTTGGCATCCTTTTTTACAATTTTATTATACCACTGTGAGATAAGCAATTACAAACTGTACATCATGATTATGTTTCAGTCATACAGTGTTCTGGCACCCATCCCTCCACCAGCGCATGTTTCCCACCAACAATGTCCCCTGACTCCCTCCTTGTTCCCCCAGCCTGCCTCTATGGCAGACACTTTGCCTCTTCTCTGTCTCCTCTCTCTTATCTCTCTGTTTGTCTCTGTCTCTATCTCTCTCTCTCCCTTATCTTATGCATTGTGGCTTCTCATTTAGGGTTATCATGTATATCCCTTTGCCTACATTCAATGCTCAGTTCTATGTTGGTATTACCATTTCCAACAATTATTAGCACACTAGTCCCTTTTCTGTTTTACCTAACTTCTGACTCCCATACACTTGTCGTAGATTCCACCCAATCTTTTAGCATCCTTACATGTGATGTCTGGTATATTTCCTGGGTATGTTTGCAATTATTTTTCCTTTAATTTGTATATAAGTTTTAAATTTATCAGTTTGGGCTAGAGTGTTATGTTAGTGACAAAGTATATGGAATTGATGTGTATTTATTGCATTACACTACCATTAGTGTCCATAGACCATCCACCACTATTGGAATGTCCCTTAGCAGCATTGTTGGTGTAGAGGTGAGTATAGCGCCTTCCAATAGTCTAGTCATCATTCCTCCCATCCTTCTCTCCAATTCAAGATCATGGATGTGTCATTGCTTGGTAATGTGTCGCCCCTTGTTTCCAGTTCTTTGATTCATTGTTAGTCTTTTTTTTTCTCTTATTGATGACTTTTGTTTTAATCTTATTGTTGTATATTTTAAATACAAATACTTTGTCAGATATGTATCAGTATTCTTTCTTCCTAAAAGTTACTGTGTTTCATATATAGTAACATAATGTAATTAGCTATAAACTTGTGCAAAGGGCCTGGAAAAATATACTGATATTATACTCATGCTTTAAGATATTTTTTTACTGCTTTACAGAACAGTGAAGTAATTATTGTTATTATTGAAAATTCAAGTTCTAGTATTATTCATTTTTATGGTAAAGGTGATAAGCTCTAATTAAAAGTTGGTTAGATTTTGCATTTAAAATATTTCTTCATGTGGATTTTCCACTTTAGATAAGCCTATATTCTCTCCTGAACTCCACCTCTGCGTGCACTCTTTGTTTCTACTCACATTTCCCTAAATTTCTTTCAATACAAACTATTTTGTTTCACAAAAATAAAACTACATGGATGAGACCAACTATACTTGCCTCCAAAGGGAAAGTTTTATGTTAGTTAGTTTGGTTTTGTTTTGGGGGGTGAGGATTATATCCAGTGGTGCTCAGGATTTTCTCCTGGTTCTGTGCTCAGGGATCATTTCTGGTAGGCTCAGGGGAACCTATGGGATGCTCGCACTCAAACCTTGTTGGCCATGAGCAAGTGCCCTACCCACTGTACTATCATGACAGCTTCCCTCCTACGATACCCCATGCCACCACCACCAAAGGGAAATTTTATTTACTGTTTAAAGGACAAAGACCGCTTCTCCTTTATTTTAAATAAAGAGTTGTTTGGCAAGGAAGTTGAACAGTTACCTCATCAGAAGATATATAGGGGTTGGAGAGATGATAATAGGGACTAAGGTGCTTACATTTCATACAACTGACCCCAGTTCAATCCCTGGAACCTCTTACAGTCCTCAAGCATCATTAGAAGTAACCTCTGAGCACAGAGGCAAGAGAAGTCCCTGAACACCACAAAAATGTGACCCAAATATCTCCTATACAATAAAAGATGATATACAAATGTTCAATAAACACTTAATGCATTTTTCAGCATTACTTCCATTAGGGGAAATTAAAAACAAACCCACAATACCACTATAGAATTACAGGATGGCTATTATTTAGAAAACCATAAAATAACATGGTTTATAATATGAGGAAGGCTTTATAATATGAGGAAGAAATAAGAAATAACAAGGTTTATGTTAGAACATCAAAGCCCTTCCACAAGGGTTCAAACGAACCTCTAAAATATTGTGCTAATGGATTATGCCACTCACAGGAAGATAAATAAGATATGAGGTAAATACCACTTATATAAGGGAACTTTAATAGGCAAACATAGAGACAGAAAGTAGAATATACGATATCAGGGTCATTAGGATCAGAAGATGAGAAGGTGCTCTTTAATTAGTACTGAATTTCTGTTTGAGAGGATGAAAAATATTAGAAATAGTGAAGGCTACAGAGTACTCTGAGTGGACTTGATGCCACATAGTTGTACCCTAAATATTATTAAAACCATAAAATTCATGTTATTTTTGTTTTATCACACAGTACAGATGTCAAAGGTGGAGGCGAAGATGTTGCATTTATAAAACCAAGGTCTATTTTTCATCCTCTAAGTCTAACTGCTATTTCTAATATTTTTCAATTTGCACTTGTACTAACTCAGGAAGTTTATCCTACAGTGGAGTAACTCCAACTCTCATTATTTCTAGCTCCTTCAGCTAACCAGTGAATCTCATCTGGCTAAGAAAGAAAAAAATAAGGGAAGGGATTATTTTTTGTTATCTTGGAAGAAGTGTATTCTTACCCAAAGAACATTGCTAGATCAATTGTGAGTTTCAAGCATGGTTAAGAATTGTTGAAAGATTTGGCAAGTTGAGGGAAGATATTGCCTGAATGATAGCTCATAGTAATGAATGGCTGTATTAATACCTGCTTTCTGCTGATTGAATTTTGAGGTGCTGATGGAATGTGAAGAGAAAGAATATATAAGCTTTGTATTTGAAAAGCAAATTGATAGGTTTGAACTAGGATTTATGCTTAACATATGTTTGAAGGGAAAAAGGGAAGAAATCTTTTCTTGAAACACCATATTCCTTAAAGACAAACATCTAAAAACAGTTATTATTGAACATCAACACAAATTGACACCTTGAAAACATCCTGAAGTAACAAACTTCAAGAAATATTTTTAAAAATATTTCTCATGGTGTCTTCAGAAAATAATATTTTTTGAAAATAATATTTTCTTAGGGTATGTTGCTTATGTTGATACTTTCTCTCCTATTCTATTGAAGCCAATCTTGGAATATGAAAAATGCCACATGTTAAGGGAGGTAAAATTTTCCTCTGGCTGTATTTTCAGCTTGTGCGTTACTGTACTTCTGTTTCATTTGAAAGGTGTAGAATAGGTAATGGAAGTCCTTGCCATAGCAATGAAGAGCATGTTAGAAAGTGAACAAACATGAGAAAAAAGAGAGACAGTCAGACAGAGAGATTGATTTAGGGAATTAAAATCAGAAAAGATGTCAAACTCTATTTGCAGATAACAAACTATATGCAGAGCATAAAGACTCTACTAAAAAGTTTCTAGAAATAATAGAGTTATATAGTAAATTGGCAGGCTACAAAATCAACATGCATAAATCCAGTTTTTATATATGCATATACGATATAGCAGAGAGAAATTTTAAAAAATCATTTATGATTGCACATTAGAAATTCAAATAAGTAGAAATCAGCTTAACAAAAGAGGTGAAATTCAAAAAGGAACAGTGACCAAGATACAAAGACAACCCACAGAGTGGGAAAGAATATTCACCCAATACCCATCTGATAAGGGGTTAATATCCAGGGTATATCAGGCACTGGTAGAACTTCACAAGAAGAAAGCAGCCAACCCCATCAAAAAATGAGAGAAGAAAATAAACAGAAATTTCCAAAAAAGAAGAAATTCGAATGTCCAAAAAGGCATAAAAATGATCATCACTAATCATCAGGGAGATACGAATCAAAACAACAATGAGGTATCATCTCACACCACAGAGACTGGCACACATCCAAAAGACCAAGAAGAGTTGGTGCTGGTATGGATGCTGGGAGAAAGGGACTCTCATCCATTGTTGGTGGGAAAGTCGACTGGTACAGCCTTTTGGAAAACAATATGGACATTCCTCCAAAAACTAGAAACTGAGCTCCCTTTGACCCAGCCATATCACTCCTGGGAATCTACCCTAGGAGGCCAAAAACACACAGCGGAAACAGCATCTACACTTCTATGTCCATAGCAGCACTATTCACAATGCCAGAATCTGGAAAAAAAAATCAGAATGCCCAAGAACAGACGACTGGATAGAAACTGGTGCACCTACACAATGGAATGCTACGCAGCTGTTAGAAAAAAAAGTTATGAAATTTGCCTATAAATGAATGAACAAGGAGAGGATCATGTTGAGTGAAATTAGCCAGAGGGGAAAGGGCAGATGCAGAATGACTGCACTCATTTGTGGGATATAAAAAAGAAGAATAGTATACTTTTTTCCTAATATCCAAAGCCAGGCAAGACATGAATCAGGAGGGCTTGTCAGTGGGTACAATCTACAACAGGTATGTGGGAGTCAGAGGTTAGGTAAGACAGAGAAGGGACCAGTGTGCTAATAATTGTTGGAAATGGCAATACCAGTCTAGAACTGAGCTTTGAATTTAGGCAGAGGGATATACATGACAACTCCTAAATGTGTATATTGCAGGCTACAATTTGTAAGAGAGAGAGAGAGAGAGACAAACAGAGAGAGAGAGAGAGAGAGAGAGAGAGAGAGAGAGAGAGAGAGAGAGAGAGAGAGAAATGTGCTGCCATACAGGCAGGCTGGGGGGAGGAAGGAAATTAGAGGACATTGGTGATGGGAAATATGCACTGGTGGGGATGGGTGTTGGAACACTGTATGACTGAAACCTAATCATGATCAGTTTTATAACTATTTTCTCATGGTGGTATAATAGGATTTAAAAATACAAAAAAGGTGAAATATTTAAATAAAGAAAACTATAAAACATGACAAAAAAGAAGTAAATTAGGACCTAAGTAAATTGAAATACACGCCCTGTTCATGGATTGGAAGGAAAATATCAAAATGACAAAGCATTATACAGATTCAGCGACATCCCTATAAAAATAGCCGTGATATTTAAATTTTTAATTATTTCTTCAAAGATATTTATTAATTTAATCACCATGAGATAGAACATTACAAAGCTGTTCATGATATGGTTTCAGTCAGAGTTTTCCAACACCATCACTCCACCAGGGCACATTTCCCAAGAGCAATGTCACCAGTTTCATTCCCCCAGCCAGCCTCTATGGTGGCACTTTCCCTTCTCTCTCCCTCCCCTCCCTCCCTCCCTCCCTCCCTCCCTCCCCTCCCTCCCCTCCCTCCCTCCCTCCCTCCCTCTCTCTTTCCCTTCTCTCTCTCTCTCTCTTTCACATTGTGGTTTGCAATACAGACACTGAAGGGTTATCATGTATATCCCTTTACTATTTTGACCTACTTTGAAATTCTTCTCAGTTCTAGTCTAAGATTACAATTCCCAAGTATTGACAAACTGGTCCCTTCTTTCTCTTACCTACCTTCTGCCCACCACATATTTGTGATAGATTCCAACTATTGACAAATCCTCCTGATCCCTGTTTTGCCCAGCCTTGGATATTAGTCTCTTACTATTTTTTATATCCCACAAATGAATGTGGTTATTCTATATTTGCCCCCAAACAAACAAACAAACAAACATGTATGGGGTGGAACAAGGAAAGCTTCTTCAACAAGTGATGTTGGGAAAGTGGTTAGTCACATACCAAAAAAAAATTCAGACTACTTTATAATATCATGTACAAAAGCAAAATAGGATCCCAATATTGGAACTGAATCCATAAATTATATTGAGAAACACATATATAAAATACCTCATGATATTTAATCTAGAGGCATTTTACATAATTCAATGCCATTAATTAAGAAACAGAAACAAAGATAAACAAATGGGACAACTTCAAATTAAGAAGTTTCCACATAGAAAACAATGACCAGAATATAAAGACACTCTAACAGTCTGGGAGAGAATATTTACCCATCAGTAATCTGATACAAAGGTCACTATCCAAGATACCTGAAACACTGGAAGAATTTTTACAGGAAAAAGCAAACCAACTCCATCAAAAATGTGGTGAAGGATGAACAGAAATATCCTCAAAGAAGACATGCAGGTGGCCAAAAGACATGTGAAAAAAAGGTCTGCATTAATTATCTTTAAGGAAATGCAAATCAAAACAATAACGAGATACCATTTCACATCAGTGAGACAGGCACATATCACATCGAATAAAAACAACTAGTGCTGGGGGAGAGAGAAGAGATAAAGAACCCGCAATTAGGCAGGCTATGGCATGGGGGAGGGAATTGGGGACAATTGGTGGTGGGAAATGGGCACTGGTGGAGGGTGGGGTGCTGGAACACTATGTGACCGAAACCTCCAAACATGTACAACGTTGTAATTGTGTCTCTCACGGTGGTATAATAAAATATTAATAAAAAAACTAGTGTTGGAATGGAAGGGGGAAGGGACACTCATTCACAGCTGGTGTGAATGTCAACTGGTCCAAACTTTTGGAAAAACAATATGAAAATTCCTCAAAAATTAAGACTTGAGCTCCCATAGGACCCATCAATTTCACATCTTGGTCTTGACATTCACTGAAAGAACCCTATTCAGATGCAAAGGGATAAAGAAAAGACAGAATCATGCAATTCGTTGCTACATAATAAGGAAATAACATAATAAGGGAATAACACATGTCCAAGAGCAAGAGAGAAATGGTATTCTGTAGGAAATTTATATATGTGGGCACTTTGGGGGTTGGAGGTAGGATGGAGGGATACTGGGAGAAAAGTGGATACTCTAGTGGAGAGTGTGGTGCAGGAATGATTTATACAAGACACCCTATATTGACACTATTGTAGTAGCCCTATATTAACACTATTGTAAACATTATTGTAAACTACAGTGCCTAAATAAAATTTAATTAATTTGTAAAAGAAAGGTGTAGAAGAAAGTCACAGATAGAGCAACAATGAATGGTTTCCAATTGGAGAGTAACAAAGATTTCCAGAGAGGAGTATTAGAAAGTCCTGTTGTGTGTCATACATAAGCCACCATGCCCAAGTCATGATGTAGCTTTGAAATATCTGCTGCTGCCTTAAATTTTCTTATATTAAGTGTGCATTTCTATAGGGAGTGAAATGAATGAAAGAAAAGTGTGCCATTTCATAAATAAAATCAGGTACAGGCAATTTATAATCCTGGAATCCTAGTGAATTTAGAATTTGCATTTGTTTTTAAAACCTTTTCTTAAAAATAGCATTTCAGGGGCCAGAGCAATAGCCTAGTCGGGTAGGGTGTTTGCCTTGCACGCGGCCGGCCCGGCATCCCATATGGTCCCCCGAGCACCACCAGGAGTAATTCCTGAGTGCAGAGCCAGGAGTAACCCCTGAGCATTGCCGGGTGTGACCCAAAAAAGCAAAAAAAAAAAAAAAAAAATTTTCAGTAAAAGCTCCGTAAAAAGGTCATGACTTTAGCAACAACACTACAAAATGTATATTGCAACAAGCAATATAATGTAAATTTTTTAGTGCCGGTTAAGGGAGCAGGCTTGGAGAGTGGGTGAGAAACTAGGGATTTTGGAGGCAGTAAGGGTCTCCAAAGGGATAAAAAAGACAGAATCATGCAATTCATTTGCTACATAATAAGGAAATAACATAATAAGGAAATAAATTTCAGTGAAATTTGATTAGAAATTGACTAGATTGTGAAGACTTTCTTTTTAAATTATTTTCAAAACTTTATTTAAACACTATGATTTACAGAGTTATTCACAGTACAGTTGTTTCCAGGTATTCAATATTCCAACACCAGTCTCACCACCAATGTGCCCTTACAGCCCCAAAGTCCGTAGTTTCTCACCCACTCTTCAAGCCTGCTCCCTTAGCTGGCACTAAAAAAATTTACATTATATTGCTTATTGCGACGTACATCTTGTAATGTGGTTGCTAAAGTCATGACCTTTTAACGGAGCTGTTATGTGCCAATTGGGCCATCTATGTTATTGCTTTTGCTTATTGAACTTAGTGGGCTTCTACACAATTTTTTAAAAGTTATTCGTGTTAATTTGTTACAGGCATTCAATATTTAACTCCGACATTTTGCAACTTCCCACCACCATTATGTTCATTGCCCCTATAGTGGACCTCAATAATTTATTTTGTATTGCAAGTTATAGATAATTTGCTAAAATTAATTAAGAAATTTTTTCTTAGAAGAAAGTAAGTGTCATTAAATCTCCCCATGGAATCATTAAGCCCTTGTATAAGAAATTACTGATAAACTGTTACAGGATAGGCATTGTGTGTATGTATTTTGTTATTGGTTGTCTTATACTTTATATCCATAAAATGTGGTGTGCTATGTGGTATGTCAGTATAGTAGTGTTTGATATGTCTCTCCAGAAATTTCAACATTTTAATGGGGTGATAAAGTAAGAGTTACATTTTTAACTGGGTGCTGGCTTTAGGGCATGGGCGTGACTGCTTGGCCTTCTGGAAGAACAGGGAAATGGGGTAGCCCATCCCAACTCAGTGAAAGCCTGGAAATTTCAGCAAGAAAACCTGCATACCTGAGTTTTTCTTTTTCTTCCCCCCTTTGCTTTTTTGGGCCACACCTGCAATGCTCAGGGGGGTTACTCTTGGTTCTGCACTCAGGAATCACTCCTGGTGGTGCTAGTGGAACCCAGGTTGGTCTCATTCAAGGCAAATGCCTACTTGCTGTACTAGAGCTTCAGTCCCTATCTGAGTTTTTCAATGGTTTAATTTCTGGGTGGAGCTCCTTGGAGCAGTGGGGTCTGGCTTTAAAAGGGCCTCAATTACAGGGTATGAATGTTTAAGGCTGCTGGGGTTCTGTTGGGATGGGTCAGGGACTCACCCATCCCATCTGAGGCACCCCAGTTGACTCAGTCTGGTGCAGGGACCAGAAGCATCTCGGCCCATGATTTTCTTTATATGCTGTAAGGAATCTTCATTACTATGTTACCATCCTGATTCTAGTGCTAAGTGGATTTGTGTCTCCAAGAGGGAGTTTTATGAAGGTAATTTTCTATTTTCTAATTCTTTGGTTACTCACAGGAGTCATCAAGTGCAGAGAATTTTCAAGAATCTATATGTGTTCCTTCAAATGGGTGTCAATAATCATGGCATCCTGGCAAAATCTTGGCCATGAAGGATGAATGCTCACACACACATCTAATTTTGATATTTTTATGATGGATAATAAGGGTGGAAATGAACACAAGGTTTCAATTCAGGGTAATTTCCAGAAACTTGCCAACAAAAGCGTAATCTGAATAATGATGTTTATGCCTATATGGGTCCTGCAAGGACTGTGGGAAGACTTGGACTTTGATCTTAATTTTCCCAAGTTATTTCATTATTATGGTTTAGGTCATGTCCAATCATATGTAATTTCTAACTATTTACACACTTCTTGGCAAGAACATAGGTCATTTTAGGAGTTACTGGGTTGTAGGTTCAAATGTAGTAGTTATATTGGATTTTATTTGCTTTTCTTTGGGCATAATTTGTGAGGAAGGTATATATTTGGGACTTTTTATCTGTTAAGCATCCTTTCCATGAATTAATGACAAATTTTAATGAAACTGCTATGCACAAATGAACAAGAGGTTTATCTTACACACAAATGTCAGAGTATTTATTCAAGTGGTGCAGGACAGACTGCAAACTTTGAAAGACATTTTGGGGTGATTCTGGCTCATAAAAGATTACCCTGTCACTGTATCACTGTCTTCCCGTTGATCATTGATTTGCTCGAGCGGGCACCAGTAACATCTCAAAATGTCCTGTCACATGCTAGATAGCCCAAGGGCATCTGCCCCTCCCAGGAACATAAAGAGCCTAAACATCATTCCATCAAGTCATGGGAATGAGGTCTATAATTACAACATAATCATATGGAGCATGTACTAATACTTTTTAGGTTTAAAAACCTAAGAGCCACAAATAAGAGCCACAAAATCTAGTTAGAGTTAGTGAGATTCAAATTTCTCTTGGTAGATGATGGAGAAGGTTAATGCTGAATGTTGCCAAATGGTCAACAGTTTATACTCAGTGTCCTCATGTAAATTCAGGAAAGACAAGAGAAAGCAAAAGTCTAGTGGAACAATTTGGTGCCAGTCACACAGATATTAGCCTTGTCTGTTGATGACAATGTAAATTAAAGAAAAAATACATATGAAGAATATATATGAAGGTTATTAGGAAATAGCAACTTCAGATGTGGAGTAAAGCAGTTTGTGTGTGTATGATTGAACAGGTCTATATAGTACCTAATAAATATCTGATACAAAGACTGTAGCCCAGTTGAAGCTTGATAATGCTGAAGAAACAATTTTCTAAAGTTTCATACTCTTCTTATCCTAAATTAAATTCTTGCCTTATGTTTAGTGACTAATACTTTATTTCCTTTCGTTTTTCT
>JAJIBD010007756.1:80000-84405 GCA_021461705.1 Cryptotis parvus | reverse complement strand
GATGACACAAAGGGCTGGAAGGCAAACTTCATGTAGGAGGCCTGGGTTCAAGTCCTGTCTATTGCCTGTTTTCTTAACTTCTGGTGCAGGGATCCCTAAACACAGAGCTAGGCATAGACTCTGAGCACCACTGGTATGGTCTCCCAAATAAAATAAGTTAATAAATTTTTAATAGTACCTTAAATAACATATTTAAATAAATATAGAATATTTATCTCTCTATCCCCTCTACCTCTATCTCTATCTCTCTATCTCTATCTATCTCTATCTTATCTCTCTCTATCTCTCTCTCTCTCTATCTGTCTATCTGTCTGTCTGTCTGTCTGTCTGTCTGTCTATCTATCTAATCTATCTCTCTCTATATGCATATATAAGGACTTCAAGGATGTGACTCAATTAGTAAAGTCCATGCCTTGTATATGTGATATGTGTCCATGCCTTGTGTATATGACAAGGCTTGTTTAGATCCCTCGGCAATAAGAAGGAACAAAACATGCCCTTTCCCCAGAGCTACAAGTGGGTGTACTGCCCAAAATAATATTTATATGAGAATACTAAATGAAATAGTTTACTGAATAACTGTGTATAATGAATAGTTACTTTAACCAAAAATATCTGCATTCTGACATAAAATTATTCATATATAGTAAATAGGAAAGTGTTGCAGGACTCCTAAGGGCCGCTGCATCTGCTCTGGATTGCCTCCCGCATAAATCACTCCGTAGATAAGGGGGTAGTCTAAATGTGGCAGTTTATCCGACCATGTATGCTGTACTAGCTGGTATAAATATTCTCCCATGCTATCACAATCATCGTGGGACTAGCTAGATCTTACCAGCATATTAGCCTGGCCACGTAAGGACACCTAAGTAATTAGACCAGAGAGAAATGCTGTTTGCTTCCAAACAAACAAGCATGGCTCCCTGATAAAATATAAAACTACAATGAAGTAGAGGAGACTTGTGAAGGCTTAGAGAAATATTTAACTGGCATTGGTGTTGGTCTTTGGTACAGTGACATGCATCTCAGAAACCCCCTTCTCTACATTTCAAAGGCCTTCCCGGCTCAAAACATTAGCACAGTAAAGGCCTAGGTGAGATGCAGGGAGGGATTACCTGAGGGCATTGGACCCTCCCTGCTTTCCATAACAATGGGAGGAAGGTCTGAGTTGCGGGGGGGGGGGGGGGGTATAAACTAGCCGGTTCCCGCTCTCCCGGTCTTCTTCCCGGTGGGATCTCGCCTTGTGGCGTTTATTCCCCTTGGAAGTTTTACACGTGGTGGTCGCCATCTTGGCCTACACGTGGCTGGGGTTCTAGCCTGGAATCCTAAGCATCGGGTTTTTCCTTTTGCTGATTTGTATGCCTGAACCTGTGATAAGTAAAAGCCTTTTAAAACCGCATCGGTTCCTGAGTGTTCATCCATTCCTCGCCGGCTTCGGAGGTAGAAGGGAACTCGCTTCCCGGCACTGTCGGGGACCCGCGGAGCGCCCGACAGGAAAGTAGTTGGATTAAAGAACAGTTAATTTTCAATCACTATCAATGTGTTTGCATATTTATCGAAACCTATTTACTCATCATTCCACTTTTATCCATTGCTCTTGTTTTCGAGCTAGATTTGGAATATCGTATAACTATCTTAAACTTTGGAAAAGTTTGGTAATAAAACTGATGAGTTCATTTGTTGTGGGAAAGCAATAGCCAGTTTAATATCAAAAAGCAAGACACTGATTTTTTTCGCCTTTTTAAATTTTTATTATTTTATTGAATCACCATGTGATACAGTTAGAAGACTGTTCATGATCAGGTTTTAGTCACACAATTTTCCAACACACATCACCCTACCAGTGCACATTTTCCATAACCAATGTGCCCTTTGCCCTTCTGCCACACCCCGAAACCCAAACCCATGAGCCTGTCTCTATGGCAGTCACTTTCCTTATTTCTCCCTCTTTCTCTCCTGTTGGGCATTATGGTTTGAATACAGATGCTGAGAGGTTATCATGTTCCTTTACCTACTTTCATCACATAGTTCATATATAAAGAAGACACTGATTTTTAAAAAATCATAACTACAGTTCAAATCAGTATCAGAGATTCTGTTTTTCTTCTTTATAAAAATTATTTATTTATTTATCTATTTATTTATTTGTTGTTTTGGGGCCTTACCTGGAAATGCTAAGGACTTAATACTGTCTCTGCACTCAGAAATTACTCCTGAAAGTGCCCAGGCTCCCATATGGGATGCTGGGGATGGAACCTGGGTAGGCAAGCACTCTATCCACCGGAAATATTGCTACAGTTAAAAAGGAGAAAGCAACTATTGGATGACAGGGCCTAGCTAGCTTGGGATCTTTGTTGTTTAATCTACTTACAGGTTATGCTATTTACATGTCCTTAAGCCAGGGTTCATGCTAATGAGATCTCTCTTCTGTGTAAACACTGATGGAGGGTGTGGCAGTTACCAGAGTCATTTTGACTCTGAATTAATAACTTTTGAAATATATTATTATAATATCTACTATGATTTCAATGCTTTCTAGATTGGATATATTTCCTCTTAATACTCACTAGTCCAAGGATGGGACAGTTCTAAGTTACCAGGAGACCATCACCCTGGCTATGTTGAGACTGCAGTTTAAGATCAAAGGACGGATAATACTAGTTTGCCCGCCAGAAGGCAAACATGACCCTTTCAGTAAATAGAGTCCAAAACACTCAGAGTCACCCTGGTGCAGAATAGAAATAAGAAGGACCTTGTAGGTACCATTTAGATTGCATGAAGTCCATTAAATTACAATGTGTTTCTCCCCCATGAATATGTATCAATTAAGATGTATTTCTTTATACCTCTTTTTCATGTTTTGACAAAGGAGATAGTCTTGGAGGAAGGGACTATGACCTGGCATAATCATTTGTTTAGACCTAAAACAAATCCTAGTGTGGCACCTCCCTACATCTACACCTAGAAGGTGATTCGTTGATCTTTGTTTATGCTACCCTCCCTGAAAAAAGGGTTATTATTTTTGGGTATATATAAGGGGACTGACTTGAGGTACAACATCCACTTTGGTGGGAGAATTGGGCCTGAGTGTATGTTCGGAGTTCTGACCAGGAGCTAGATGTCTGGCGAATCCCATTGTTTTGGATTGTAGTGGCAGAGCTTGTTCTATTATTGATAATTAGTAAAAATACTTTTGGAACTGCGCTGAACTCTTAAGTTTTCATCCATTCCCGACAGCCTTGGAGTAGAAGGGAACTTCGTTTCCTGATGTTGATGAGGACCCCAGCTGCTCCCTGACAAGAAGCCAAAAGAATTGAAGGAGAAATATACAATTTTTTAGAGATTGTCTATTTAAAAATGTATGGCTTTTAGACATTTCTAAAACTCATGAAGGTACTAAATTAAAGGGAAGGCGTACTATGCAGACATGAATTCTTCCCAAGTATCCTAGATTCAATGCAATTTCTTTCAATCCAAATCCCAACAAGTTCTCCCCTTCTGCTCCCCCACTAGCTGTGGATGGGTGGAGCAGGGGATTCTAACTTTCTAAATTCCAAAACTGATACAAAAATGTATGTGAAATAGGGGCCTGAGCGATAGTACAGCGGGTAGGGCGTTTGCCTTGCTTGCGGCTGGCCTGTGCCGGCCCGAGTTTGATCCCCAGCGTCCCATATGGTCCCCGAGCACCACCAGGGAGTGATTCCTGAGTGCAGAGCCAGGAGAAACCCCTGAGCATTGCCGGGTGTGACCCAAAAAAAAAAAAATAAATAATGGGGCCGGAGAAATAGCCCAGCGGTAGGGCGTTTGCCTTGCAGCGGCTGGCCTCTGCCGGCCTGGGTTCTATCCCCGGCATCCCATATAAAAAATGTATGTGAAATAAAATAGAGTCATAACAACATTTTAAAAAGAAGTACCAGATGGGGACCTTCCTATGCCAAATAGCAACAGTTATTATGAAGCCATAATCACTGATAGTTTTATGTATAATGGGAATACATAAACTACTGTAGAGTACTAGTGAATCCAGAGGAAAACCCACATATATGGAAATCTCTTGTAGCTGGCTCTGTGAACCAATATATTTTCAAAATGTGCTAGGACAGTTAGTTTTTCATATAGTACAACATGAAGTTGGATCCCTATCTCACACTATGAATAAATATCAATTCCAGATGGTTTTAAGAACATCAATGTTCCTAAACTAACGTAACAGCAATTTAGACAAAACATTCAACAGAAAACAAGTACAAAAGATATCAAAAAATATTTCACTGTAAGAAGAGCTATAGGTGCCTGACAAAAATATAATGTGTCAGGAGATGATTTATAATGGTTGAGTACAAGCCTCACAGGTACAAAGTCCTAGGTTCAATCCCTTCCTTTGTAAAAGAGATAAAATAAAAAA
>JAJIBD010007756.1:0-75000 GCA_021461705.1 Cryptotis parvus | reverse complement strand
GAAAAATGAAGCCTTGGAAGTAACACATAAATAGATGGATGTGGAGAGTATTGTGCCAAGTGAAATGGTTTATAGACCACAACTGTTTGTGCTCAGGAATCCTGGCAGGCTCTGGCGATGGTATGGGGTGCTAGGGATTGAACCCAGGTTAGTCTATGTGTAAGGCAAGTGCTTTTTTTTAAATTTTGGGTGACACCCAGCTATGCTCAGGGGTTACTCCTGACTCTGCACTCAGGAATTACTCTTGGCGGTGCTCAGTGGACCATATGGGATGCCTGGGATTGAACCCAGGTCGGCCCTGTGCAAGGCATATGCCCTACCTGCTGGACTATCACTCTGGCCCCAAGGCAAGTGCTTTAGTACAGTATATGCTGTACTATCTCCTCTCCAGCATCCAGAAGAGGGTAAAAATCAGATAGTATTAGATTGTCAACTCAGAGTGTACAACTAACATGCATACGTTTGTAGGAATTATTGAATAAATAGATGGAACAGAAAAGGCACATTTTGCTTTCTCTTTTTGAACCACACCCTGAAATTTCTGGGTGTAGAACTCTGGCAGTAACTTGGGGGACCATGTAGTAACGGAGGTAAGACAAGAGACTCCCACTTGCAAAGCATGAGCTCAAGCCCTTTGAGGCATATCATCCCAGACTCTAAGAAAACATTTTTTACAGAAGATTTCTAACATTAATCACTAAGCTGACTTTTAATAAGATTAATTTAGTCTGTTTCTTGCACTCCATATTAGTATCAATGAATGTAACATTCTTGAAAGCATTTAAGATTTTCTATTGGGTGTGAATGAGAGTCAAGTGGCATACAAAAAAATCTGAAAAGGATTCTGCTTTTTTTGTTACACTGGTAGTTTTTATATAAATTCCTTTTTCTCTTAAAAGTCCCTTAAATGACATTGAACTCTGATTTTTTAATGTAAATTATTAACCAATGAAACACTTTAAATCTTCCTCATTTATAAATCTGGTGTCAGATGTTCAGATTTTAAAAATGCAAGCTGAAAGATGGATTGTAGCTTTTGGCTTAACAATTTTCCTATTCACTTACAAAGGCTCCCCATGACTAAGTTTTTCTAGGTGGCCAGGTTTACACACGCACACACAAAACAGATGTCATTATAGCATGAAAATATTGGTAATAACTACTTGTCAGATTTGTCTCTGCCCAATCACCCCTTTCCACTTAGCATTAACTGCTACTTCTAAGCCTGTGGTCACTCCTGTGGTCACTCTCATGGATAATGTTAAGCATTTAACAGAACAATTTAAATAGATTTAGAAATAAAATCTTGGAAATGAAAAGTCCATTTTGGAAAAGCAGTGGGATTTCATGAAATTAATGAAAATAATGCCAGAGAGTGACATCTGGGGTCTAGAATGTATAGAAATATGTAGAGATTTAATGAGAATGGCTACTACCTGTACGCAAAAGGTAAGAGAATCTAGAAGTTCATTTTCAAAATAGTAATATGGAAAATTTCTGAACTCATATCCTTTACAGCTATGTTAAAATGATACATGGTAAAACTTCCTCTGGAAAAACAGAAAAAAAAACCCAAATCAGGAAGAAACTTAGTCAAGTGTCAGTCCAACATGTCAAGTAAAGGAGATGAAAGTCACAGTATATGGACAGTAACCCATGATTGTTGAAACACAACCCTGACATTAAACTCAACCTCACCCCAACTGTGGTCATCCCCACTGAGAGCAAATCCAAAATCCAGAGCTTCTTTTTTTTTAAAATTTTTTTATTATACCACCGTGAAACATACAATTACAAAGGTGTTCATAATTGGTTCTTGGTAATACAGTATACCAGCACCCATCCCTCCACCAGTGCCCCGTTTCCACCACCAATGTACCCCTACCCCTCCCGCCACCCCCAGGCCGCCTTAATAGCAGGTACCCCAGTTTCCTCTCTTTCTCTCTCTATCTCTCTCTCTGTCTCTGCATCTCTCTCCCTCTTATTTTACACATTGTGGATAGCCCTGCAGATATTTAGAGTTTATCACTTAAGTCTCTTTGTGTATATTCAGTGGTGAGTTTTAATCTGCCATTACCATTTCCCATATTTAGTAAAACACTGGTATCTATTTATATCCTATTAATGAATGCAGTCATTCTATATCTGTCCTTTTCCTTCTGACTAATTTCACTCAGCATGACTATACATTTTCAAGGTTGCAAGACAGGTGCTTTAAGCTACTGTACTACCTTTAAACTGACACACTCCATCATTCCTGGGCACAGGGTAGAGATAGTCAGTTGAAAGACTTTCTGAGAAAGAGACTCATTTGCTTATCTTAAGGCATTATTCTGAGGGTCAGGCTGTTAATGTAATATACATCTCTAAAATATGCTCAGGGGAATAGTTGTTGCCAGAATCCATCTTTCAATTTTTTCCCGTTGCCTCATTCCTGCTTGCCAGTGTCTCCCAGTAAAGAGCTTAGACCCACATGAAACCTGGATATTTGCAGCTTCCCTTATAGAAGGGCACTCTACAAAGTCTGGCTCTGATGGCAAGAGGGGTTATACCTATGCACCCTAACAGTCTGTAACCTAGAAAAAGTTCTAGCCTGGCTACAACCTGAAATCTGAGAGTCCACTCTTTCTGTGAAAAATGCCTCTTAGCTTATTTCATTACTGCAACTTAGGGGTAGCCGGGTAATACAACATATATCAGGGCTTACTGTCATGCCTTCCAGAGATAGCAGAAGGTATCATTCTCTCTGTGCTCCCCCTCTGCCATGCTCTTGTGAATAAGCATCACAGAAGGGAGTTTTATGCATACACCCTGTTTTTATGTCTGGTGTTCCAATTTTTCTGGTTACTACCCAGGGAACACCCCTTGATTGTCTGATTCTGGGGTCTTGAGTTTTTGGGTTCCATAGGAATGTAAGAAATCAAGAGATCCCTTCTGATTGGTCACCACCCTCAGGACCCAGATCAGCTAGATTAAAATGAACCTCAGACTTTTTGTGAAAGTGTTTTTCTCATTGTCTAAGCACTTTGATTTTGGTGGAGAAATTGATTGACCCATTGCCTATTCCCCTGTTCATGGAATGTGCATTCCCCTCGTGTTCTCCAAACTAGGAGAACACAGCCTTAAGACTGCAATGTAGAGACCAGTAACAGATGGTATCTGTTACTGAACCTAATTAAGGCCTCTGTATAGACTTCTATATCTTGGCAGAATGATGTGGAGATCTACTACCCTATGGGCATCCAAGACCACACTTGTAAGTTACCTGTTATTCAAATCACAGATATTTGTGACTCAAATCAAGCTAGAATGATCTTCCTTTCACTTAGTACTCTTTGTTCATCACGTGCTGGAATCAGTTTGCAATCCAGCAAGCTCAAGGGATAGGCCTGACCTGGTATCAATGTAAGAGTCTATGAAGGGGTTCCAAGGCAATGGAGTCAGAGGATGTCAGCAGATTTCTCCCTCTGCCAGTATCTCCAGGTAATTAGAACAGTTGCCTGCTGCCTCCAATTCTGTGGCTGCCACCCAAGGGAAATCACTAGATCTTCTGGTTCTGTGGACCTGTGGAATTTATGGCTGTGGGCCTAGTATTAGCACAAAAGTGGATTTTCCTGTACTGGTGGGTTCTTCAGAATTGTGTTGAAGATTTTCATATGAAACTTGGGAGACTAAAAGTTTATTATACGGTTTAAGTAGATGGGTCTGGTTCCTCCCCAATGACCAGTGTTCTCTCTTACCAATGGATATTGTCATTCGTCCTGTCACTGGTGCTATACTGTCTTTGTTACTTCTTCCTAGTCTCATCCAATGTAGTATACTTGCCTCCATTGTGCAAAGACTGGGTCCTGTCCCTCGGTCACTCCCTATCACATGTATGCTTTTCTTGTCTGAAATATTGTCTTGGGGCCTTCCTCAGACTCTACTCAGACTGTTCCCTGATGTCTGTCCTAGTTTTCCTTAGTCTCCTGCTATGGCCACATGCAGGTGGAAGTGACCTCTGTGCTCTATAAGTTGCTATATTGCAGCTTTCCTTAGTCTGGTCATGGCCATGGTGCATGTGGGTGAGACTCCTGTCCTCAGCATCTTGTCACCACCAGGCTTCTGAGCCCTGCCTAAGTTTACCTGGCTTCTGAGCCCGGTCTGTATTCTGGTCCTGTTCAGTACTACAAGACCATTAATCAATAAAAGAAGAAGGCGAGAAAAAAAATGGAACAAAGGGAATACAAATAAGAAAACAACAGGAAAAAAAGAAATAACTATAAATCAAGCAATGATTTCTTTAATTGTGATAGATGAAATTCTGCAATAAAAATCCATGGTTGAATAAATTAAAATATTTGAATCTATGTGATTTCTGCAAGAGACCCATTTTAGGCATAAGAACATGCACAGGTTGATAATTAAGAATGAAAAAAGTTAGGGGCGGAGCGATAGCCCAGCAGGTAGGGGATTTGCCTTGCACGGCCGGCCTGTGCCGGCCCGGGTTCGATCCCCGGCATCCCATATGGTCCCCCGAGCATCGCCAGGAGTCATTCCCGAGTGCAGAACCAGGAGTAACCCCTGAGCATCGCTGGGTGTGACCCAAAAAGCAAAAAAAAAAAAGAATGAAAAGGTTATTCCTTATAAATAGGAGGTAAAAGAAAGTTATGAAAGTAAACTTTAAGAGATATTGTGATTAGAAGCAAAGAAAGTTATTACATAATAAAAGGTAGATCCAACAAGAGAATATAGAATTTGCAAATTTTGTGCCTCCAATGCAGGAATATAAGACAATATAGGCATATATGGCAATGTAAAACGAATATTAAAAGCCACAATGGGAGAAATAGAAATGCAATTACAGCATGGGTCTTTTTAATACTCCATTTTATCAGTAAAAAGATTATCCAATCAAAATCAATTAAGCAAATATCAACCTTAACATTAAAATAGATAGACAGAGGCACACACTGATTATATTCCAAAGCAGCAGAATACATATTCTTCTCAAGAGCAGTTACCATTCTACAGGATATATAAATATATAAAATTTATAATATATACATATATAATATGTACATATAATATAACATATAATATGTATATAGAATATAGAATATACTATATACTATATACAAATATGTATATAGAATATACAATGTAATATAATGTATAATATATAATGTATAATGTATAATGTATATATAATTATATAATATATAATACATAATACATAATATATAATATATAACACATAATATATAATATATAAATATATTTATGTATATATGTATATATAATATATGTTATGTAAACACATATATATTTACTTATATATTTATATATATAATATACATAATGTATATATTATGTATTTATACATATATTTATTTTTTCTTGTCACACCCAGCCATGCTCAGGGATTATTCCTGGCTCTACACTCAGGGTTTACTCCTGGTGGTGCTCTTTCGTACAAAATTCTACTCTCGGCAACAGGGAGAAAAGGCTGCAAAGTTTAAGAAGAGAACTCCCAGAATGACCACCAACTGGGAACACTTTGGCACCATTGCAGCAACATGGGAAGAAACCATCATTGAGCGACATCGATGGAGTATACAACCGACTGGTTCAGCACCTCCATGATTGTGTGAAAAATGCTGAAAGAGAGAAAACCACAAAAGGACGCCTGTCTTCAGAAACTCTCGAGCTCATTCGCCAACGTGGCAAGGCGCGAGTCTCAGGAGACCAAATGCTAACATCCAAGCTTGCTAAACGGTGCAGAGAAGTGATAAAAAGACCTCAAAGACAGAAGAGCAGAAATACTGGAAGATGCAGCAGAAGCCGGGAAAAGCATTCGCACCGACTGCCTGTCCTTTTGCCAACTATAAGACAAAAGATGACTGCCCTCCGACACCCTGATGGATCTATCACATCTTCCAGAAAGGCAATGGAGAAGATTATCCATGACTTCTACTCAAATCTCTTTGATAGCCACATCCACCTGCCCACATACCAAATTCCACAGGATGGATATGTCATTCCCAACGTTCTCCCTTCTGAAATCCGACATGCCATCTCGTCAATAAAGAAGAGAACAGCACCAGGCCCAGACAAAGTCAGACCCGAACACCTGAAGAATCTGCCGTCGGTACTCATCAATACAGTAGCTTGGCTCTTCACACGCTACTTGTCCGAATGCAAGGTGCCCTCCCAATGGAAAACCAGCAGGACAGTTCTACTGTTCAAGAAGGGAGACATTCACGACATCGGCAACTATCGCCCCATCTGCCTGTTGTCCATCATCTATAAGCTGTTTACACGAGTCATCCTGAACAGGATTGGCAGAACACTAGATGAAGGACAACCATGAGAGCAAGCTGGCTTCCGGAAAGGATTCAGGACAATCGACCATATCCACATGGTAACCAAGCTCATTGAGGTTTCTAGGGAGTTCAAGATGCGGCTCTGTCTCATATTCATTGGTTTACAGAAAGCCTTTGATTCTGTGGAGACTGAAGCAGTCATCGAAGCCCTAGCCAAACAGGGTGTTCAAACCCAATACATCAAGATCCCTCGTGAGCTGTATTACGGATTCACCACCAGGATCTCACCATTCTACAAAGAAGTGATCATTGATGTCAAAAGAGGAATTCGACAGGGTGATACCATTTCACCAAAACTCTTCAGGGCCACCCTCGAGAACATCATGCGACAATTAGAATGGGAAGGAATGGGAGTGAAGATAGATGGTCGGCAACTACACCACCTCTGCTTCGCTGATGACATCATTCTAATAACACCAAACATTAGCCAAGCGGCACAAATGCTGGCTGACTTCAACCGAGAATGTGGAAAGATAGGTCTACAGCTGAATATGAAGAAAACTATGTTCATGAAGAATGGACTAATTCCTGAGGCCCCATTCACTCTCAATGGAACAAACATCTCTGAATGCAGCAGTTATGTGTACCTAGGTTGAGAAGTCAACATGATGAATGACCTAAAATCTGAGCTGCGCAGGAGGAAGAGAGGCGGCATGGAATGCCTTCAAAGGCATCGAAGAAATAGCTAAAAGGACAAAGAACCTAAGGCTCTGGGCATATCTCTTCGACTCCACCATTTTCCCTGCATTAACATATGCCTCAGATCTCTGGGCCCTTTCGAAAGCAGAATGAGAATGTTATTCAGGCCTCCCAGAGAGGAATCAAAAGAGCTATGCTTGGAATATCACGCCCCACTCAAGTGAGAGAAGGAATCCGGAGTTCTGACCTCCGTCACTATTCCAGAATCAGGGACTCTGTCCTGTTTGCCAAGGCATTAAAAATCAGATGGGCTGGACATGTAATGCTATTTGGAGACAACCGCTGGACTAGAGCCATTACCGACTTGATCCCACGGGATGTCAAAAGATCACGTGGCCACCCACCTACAAGATGGTCAGACTTCCTTGTCAAGACCCTGAAGGAATGGTTTGAGGCTCTTCATATTCCTCAATCAACCAGATGCCATTGGGCTACATTGGAACGTGATAGGATCCAATGGAAATGTCACTGGTGCCCGCTTGAGCAAATCGATGAATAACGGATTCAAGTGATCAAGTGATCAAGTGATTTCTATCTCTGTCTCTATCTCTATCTCTATCTCTATCTATCTATATCTATATAATCTATATCTATATCTATATCTATCATCTCTATCTCTATCTCTATCTCTATCTTTATCTCTATCTCTATCTCTATCTCTATCTCTATCTCTATCTCTATCTCTATCTCTATCTCTATCTCTATCTCTACCATCTCTATCTCTATCTAAATCTATCTCTATCTTTATCTCTATCTTTATCATCTCTATCTCTATCTCTATCTCTATCTTTATCTCTATCTCTATCTCTATCGCTATCTCTGTCTCTGTCTGTCTCCGTCTCTATCTCTATCTCTATCACTGTATCACTATCTTCCCGTAGATCAGTCATTTGCTCAAGCAGGCACCAGTAACATCTCTATGTCATGTCACATGTGAAATAGCCCAAGGGCATCAGCCTCCTACAGGAATATAAAGAGCCTCAAACCATTCCATCAAGTCACGGAAATGAGGTCTATAATTGTTACTAGTATTTGGCATGTCAAATATGATACAGGTAGCTTGCCAGGCTCTGCCGTGTGTGATTTGACATGATTTGTAGTCACGTCAAAATGTGGGTATATCTTGATGAACCGCATGGCCGCAAGTGGCCATGTGAGCCAAGCTGTTATCAGCCATTCTGGGTGGAGCTCTGAGGAAAGAGGAGTCCAGATGTGGAAAATGTTGGCCCTCACGGTGTGGGGATTCCTCTGGCTTCTTGTGAGGCTCTGCTGGGGTGGCGTGCCAGGGCTAGAACCCACCATCCCTCCCGGACGCCTCATGGTCAACTGGGCACAGGGAGAGCAAGTAGCAGCTCTGTCCCGTGTGTGGGAGTCTCTCTGGTATTTTATTATACCACCACGAAATAAACAATTACAAAAATGTTCATGTTTGGGTTTTGGCCATACAGTGTTCCAGCAACCTATCCCTCTACCAGTGCCCATTTCCCACCACCAATGTCCCCGATTCTCTTCCCCCTCCCCTAGCCTGCCTCTATGGTAGGTTCTTTATCTTTTTTCTCTTTCTCTTTCTCTCTCACTTTATCTAAACTATATATTTTAATTTAAATATTTTATTATACCACTGTGAGATATACAATTACAAAGATATTCATGTTTGGGTTTGGCCATACAGTGTTCCAGCACCCATCCCTCCACCAGTGCCCATTTTCTACCACCAATGCCCCAATTCCTTCCCCCTCTCCTAGCCTGCCTCTATGGCAGTTTCTTTATTCTCTTCTCTCTCTCCCCTTCTCTCTCTTTCTTCCTTCTCTTACACATTTGTGGATTGTAATACATATATTTAGAGCCTATATTCAACGCTCAGTTCTAGACTAGTATTATCATTTTCAATGATTATTAGCACACTATTTCCTTCTCTGTTTTACCTAAGCTATGACTCCCATACATTTGTGGTAGATTCCACCTATTGACAAGACCTCCTGATCCATATTTTTCCGTACTTTGGATATTGGTATCTTTATATATATGTATATATATATTTACATATATAACACAAATAAATGCAGTCATTCTATATCTGTCTTTTTCTTTCTAATTTCACTCAATGAGATCCTCTAAATGTCCATACATTTATAGGCAAACTTCATAGCTTCATTTTTCTTAACAGCTGCATAGTATTCCATTTTGTAAACTATATTTTTTAAGTTAGTAACATCAAAACCATGATATTGGCATAAAACATGCCTATTGCCCTTTAATAGGATTGAAAATCCAGAAATAAATTCAACATTTATCATGTTTATATATCATGATATATATATATAAACCTTACTGTGGGAAATACAATTCCACCTTCCTGGGAGTTCCTTTCATCATGCTAGTTCTAGGCAAGTTCTAGCCGTGGCCCGTCATCCCTTTGAGCCTAGCAAGAAGCCAGAGGAACCCCACACCGTGAGGTCAGTAATTCTCAATATCCAGGTTTCACAGATCCTCAGAGCTCCACCCAAGAGAAAACCTGATCTCTCCCGTTGAGTTTCATCAGTAAATGTTCGAGATGAGAGCCTTCTACTGAGAGTATATCACCTACACTGCAGAGCCTGGCAAGCTACCCATGTTTTATTTAATATGCCAAAAACCAGTAACAATTATGGATCTCATTCTCATGTCCTGAAGGAATGATTTGAGGCTCTTCCTGTTCCTGGAGCAAACAGATGCCTTTGGGCTACACTTGCTTGCAACAGGACGTAAGGAGATGTTACTGGTGCCTGCTCGAGCAAATCAATGAACAACAGGAAGAAAAGTGACAAGTGATACAAGTGATATATCATGTGTATATATATTTGGTCTTGATCCAGATGCAGAGGTACTCAAGGGTTACTCCTTGCTCTACTCTCACGGATTACTCCTGGAATGCTCTGGTGACCATATAGGATGCTGGAGATTAAACCCAGGTCACCCGCATGCAAGGCAAGCACCCTACCAGCTGTACTATTTCTCTTACTAGTTTGTTAATTTTTGACAAAGAAGTCAAGATTAGAAAATAGAGAAAGGATGTGTAAAAGAATGAAATATCATACATGAAAATAATTGAAGATGTGTTAAAGAGTTGAATATACAAACTTAAAATGATTAAACTCCCACAGGAAAATAAAGGTAGTAAAACTCTAACAGCAATCTTAGAAAGGAGTTTTTTTTTAATTACATGAAAAGCAAAGGCAACTAAAACAAAGTAAGTGGAACTGTATCAAACTAAAAACTTCACACTGAAAAGAAAATCATCAACTAAATGCAAAGGAGATAATCTACGGAATGAAAGAAATAATTTTCAAATGCTGTCTTTTTGGCATTGCTAAATTCCAATGTATTTAAAAGACTCATGTAATGAAATATCAAAAACCAAACCAACAACAAAGAAATAATCTAAGCCAAAAATTAATTTCTAAAACAGAAAATCTGATTAGAAATCCTTCTTTTTAATTTTTTATTTTTACAATTACAAAGATATACAATTAAAAGTTCATATTTGGGTTTTGGTCATACAGTGTTCCAGCACCCATCCCGCCACCAGTACCCATCTCCCACCACCAACGTCCTTGGTTCCCTCCCTCTCCTCCAGCCCTCCTCCATGGCAGGTTCTTTATTTCTTTCCCTTTCTCTCTATTTCTCTTTTCCTTCCCTTCCAGACTATCGATTACAGAACATACATTAAAGGGTTGTCATGTGTATCTTTTTGCCTCTATTTAATGCTCAGTTCTAGGTTGGCATTAGTACCCGCGACAATTGTTAGCACACTGTTCCATTTTCTGTCTTACCTAGCCTCGACTCCCACACGTTTGTGATAATTTACACCTTTGACAAGACCTCCTGATATATGTTTCACTTGACCTTGGATATTGGTATCATAATATGTACATATATATTTATATTATGCAAATAAATGTAGTCATTCTGTTTCTGTCTCTCCTTCTGGCTAATTTCGCTCAACATAATCTTCTCCATGTCCATCCATTTATAGGCAATTTTATAACTTCATTTTTCCTGACAGCTGCATAGTATTCCATTGTGTAGATGTACCAAAGCTTCTTTATCCAGTCATCGATTTTCGGGCACTCTAGTTCCTTCCAGATTCTGACTATTGTGAATAATGCTGCTATGAACATAAAAGTAGGGATGTGTTTCCGCTGCGTATTTTTGGTTTCCCAGTGTAGGTTCCCAGGAGTGGTATGGCTGAGTCAAATGGGAGTTCAATTTCTAGTCTTTGGAGGAATGTCCATATTGTTTTCCAGAAAGGCTGTACCAGCCGGCATTCCCACCAACAATGGATGAGTGTCCCCCTTTTCCCCACATCCACGCCAGCACTTGTTGTTCTTGCTCTTTTGAATATGTGCCAGTCTCTGTGGTGTAAAGTGGTATCTCATTGTTGTTTTGATTTACATCTCTCTGATGATTAGTGATGATGAGCATTTTTTTCATATGTTTTTTGGCCATTCGAATTTCTTCCCTTGCTGAAGTTTCTGTTCATTTCTTCTCCCCATTTTTTGATGGGGTTGTTTGTTTTCTTCTTGTAAAGTTCTACCAGTGCCTGATATATCCTGGATATTAGTCCCTTATGAGATGGGTATTGGGTGAATATTCTTTCCCATTCTGTGGACTGCTTTTGTATCTTAGTCACTGTTTCTTTGGAGGTGCAGAAGCTTTTTAGTTTCATGTAGTCCCATATGTTTATCTTTAGAAATCCTTCTTAAAAGCATCTGCAGATGACAAGCAGGAACATGTAAATATCCCCACTCATCAAGGAAGTGCAAATAAAAGCTACAGTGAGGTATACCACCTTCCACCTGTAAGAATGATCATTACCCAAAACGCATGAAAGAGCAACAATTTTTCTTTCCATAAAGGTGAACACAGAAGCCTTTTGCACTATTGGTGGGTAGGGAAATTGGTGCAGCCAACATGAAAATGTTTTTTTCTGATAAAGCATTATATCCCCAAAAGGGGGGGGGAGAGAGAGGAGAGAGAGAGTGCATGCGAGAGAGAGAGAGAGAGAGAGAGAGAGAGAGAGAGAGAGAGAGAGAGATGGGACTCGGGGTGTTAGGGAAAATTGTGGATACTGGTGGTGGGAAACATACACTGGTGAAGCGACGGTGCTGGAACATTGTATGACTGAAACCTAATCACGAACTTTGTAAATATGAAATGAACAAAAGTAAAAAACTGAATCATTATTACTCAATAAAAATAAAAATAAAAACAAATAAAGTATATAGAGTTTCCTCAAAACATAAATATCTACTAAACATAATCCAACGATTCTACTTCTGAGTGCTTATTTGAAGAAAACAAAATCACTAGCTGAAAAAAAATGCATGCATTCCTGTTCATTGCAACATTATAGAATAATAGCCAAGCTATGGAAGCAACCTAAGTGTCCATCAACAAATGGATCAATTAATATGATGTCATTGCTATCTATCTATATATATACACTAACAAAGAAAGACTATTTAGGGACAGAAATCTTGCCATTTGCACATGTCTGGACAATGGCCATATGGACAACATTATGCTGAGTGAAATCAGTCAAAGAAAAACAAATAACAGATACAGGGGACAGATTGGTGGATGCCAGATTTCTCAGAGCATGGGGAGCAGGTGAAATGGACAATAGTGATGAAAAGAAAACCTCCCAGCTAAAAGATAAATAAGTAAAGAGGATATAATGTACAGTTTAGTGATGATAGTGATGATAAATAACAACATGGTAATGCATATCTAAAAGTTGCTAAGAAAATGGATATTAAAAGATCTCATCGCAATAAAAAAATTGTAACTCTGGTGTAATAAATGATCACGCCACTTATTATAATGACTTTCACAGTCTAGAAAAATCTCCCAAAATTTGTTGTGCACTTGAAACTAATATAATATTGTGTAAATTATATTTCCATTTCAAAGTCTGGTATAATTAGGACATTAAGAGGTGGAGGGGGAAAACTAACATTGAAAATTTGAGAAGACATGTGAATATCAAAGGATCATGAGAAGACTTAGGCACTGCTTAATGGACCTCTGGAATATTCTTGCAAACTATGACTGATCTGAAAGTGGTTTTGTAGAATTAAAAATCTTTTTGACACCCTCCCCCAGCCTCGGCAAGGACACCCACTTTCCGAAACCACCACCATTGTTGACTTACTTACTAGCCCTGCTCTACTGATTCACAACTATATCCCTGAGAAATCTAAGCCAAGCAGCTAAAATTCGGAAACACTGGTCCCCATGGCAGAAAACTGTGGGGCACCCTCTGAGTGGTTGGGCCGAGTACCTGCCCTGCGGAAGCCAGGCAGCTGCATCACAGACCACCCCTGCAGCCATAACAAGGGTAAGATAATGACCTCAAAGAAGTTTATTCGATTGGTGAATTATATCATATTTTTATGCACAGGTATGCAGATGCTCCTGATTTGCATTCAATAAGGAAATCCAAGGTAGAAAGTTCTCCTCTAGCTTGTATTTCTTCCCATAGGTCTGAGAACAAATGCTAAGAATCTTTACTGTCAATCAATGCCTTGGACTTGTCTTACCTGTGAAATAATTCTTTCATTGTGTGTTATTTTGATCTTTTTTTAAGTTCTTCAAATTCATCACTTTGTTCACTCATATGCATACTAAATTTGAACAAATTTGAATGTGGTACTTATTTACTAGTCAATGAGATAGATGATGGGGGCATAGTGGATCATATAATGATCATAATGTCTATGATCACATCATGATCTCTGCATCCATAGTGTTTTTGATCACATAATGTTCTTTGCATCTATAGTATTCAGCAACACACGAGGATCCACAGACATCATTAAAACAATTCTATTGTAAATAAATAAAAAACTTTGATAGTATAGCGGGTAGAGTGCTTGTTTTGCATGTGGCCAACCTGGGTTTGATCCCTAGGACTACATACAGTTTGCTGAGTATTGTCTGAAGTGATTGATGAGTACAGAATCAGGAGTAAACCCTGATCACTGCCAGGTGTGACCTCCAAACAGACAAAATAAATCAACAAGAAGATCCTGGTTTATATACCATAAAGTTATATATATATATATATATATAATATAAAAACTGTTTTTATATATATAATATATATAACTGTTTTATTTATATATAACTGACCTAATATATATATATATATATATATATAACTGACTTAATATAATGGTTTGAGGCTCTTTATGTTCCTGGAGTGAATAGATGCCCTTGGGCTCTACTAGCATGAGACAGGACATATGGAGATATTACTGGTGTCTGCTCTAGCAAATAGATGATCAATGGGAGGATAGTGATATATATATATATACATATCCTATATATATATATATATATATATATATATATATATATATATATAAAGGTTTATAAAGCTTTCCCATTCTTTGTGACTGGGTTAGATGCTCTTCCAAAAATTTAATTTGTTGTTTTTCTCTTCTCTCTAATATATAATTTAGAGAAAAGATATACATTTCAGGGACCATATGTGGTGTTATACACACACATATATATATATATATATATATACACACACATATATGTATATACACATATGTTCTACAAAACACCACTAGAAATGACCCTTGAACACAGTGTCAAGATGTACTATGTACTTTTGACTTTTTCTTCAGGGATCATGCCTGGAGTTGCTCAGGAGATCATATGTGGTACCAGGGATTGAATGTAGATCAATCACATGCGAGACAAGCACCGTACCTGCTATAAATCTCTTCAGCCCCTACTTTACCTTCGGTTAGACCTTCATATGAGTGTTTCTATTAATAAAAAAAACCATTTTACTTTTTTCAATTTATAAACGGTTCAATGAAGTATTCGCGTTCTTTAAGTTAAATATATACTCAAGTCTACTTCTTTATGGATTTTTGTGGTTTATTACCCTTACCATTTGCATGATACATTACCCTGATGCTTTATTCAAAATACAGAATAAATGCTGCCTTTTCCCCATTGCCATTGTATAGTAGGGTGTTTTCACCTTGGGACACCTGATACCTTTTTTGCTTAATAGTGCTACTGTGTATGTAATTACACACTGCTTTGGTTTGTACCTTTCATGCATATGTCTTATTCTGGCTACACCTGATTCTGTGAATAGTGAAAACAGAATTTTATAATACATTTTAAGTATTTACCCCTTCTATTGTTTTTTTTTTTACCAGACCTGGAAGTACTCAGGACTTACTGTTGTCTCTATGCTCAGAGGTCACTCCTGATGGTACTCAAAGGGAACCACCATATGAGGTGTCAGTGGATAGGGCATTTGCCTGTGTGCAGGGCAAATGCCCTATCCACTCTACTATCTCTATGGCTCCTATGTTTTCCTTCTGTGTATACACTGTGTATACACAGTTCCAATAAAGGCACCATAATGAGAGAAAGTAGAGCCCATTTATAAAACCAATTGCCCCATTGGTCTTACCATTATGATACCTCTATTGTCCTCATTTTGCAGATCATATAGTGACTATAATAATATATAGTAAAAAGTCACAAGCCTAACTGAGCTTTGAACCAAGAAATCATACAAGTCTGGGTTCAAATCCCATCTCTGTCACTCACTTTAATGATGCTATTGATTCCTTAAATTCTCAAGATACAGCTTAACCTTTAAAATAAAGCAGTTATGAAGCCCGCTTCATGAGTCTTCTATGAGAACTAATTTCAAGTACCTGCAAAGCGGAGTCACAAGCATAGGTCCCAAGAAGCTACTGAAAACTGGGTCCTGTGTGTTTAGCAAAAAGTGAGTGATACTTGCATATTGCATTCTATCTGACTCTCTGCTAAAACTGAGAAGATCCTGGCCAGACTGACCGTAAAGTGGGGGTAAATATGTTACCTCCAATAGATTTGTTTCAGGTATCTCTCATGCTGAGCCAGCTACCAGAACAAGTGTAATTCCAATGGCAAAAGGCTTTGTACATCGTATTTCTAAAGCATTCAATTGCTTTATAATGCATAAAAAATGTAAATAAATAAAAAGAAGCTCTTTGTTCCACTCTCATAAGAAAAACTGTCTTGAGCACTTGAGAAAATTCCTGAAAGGGCTCTTCTTAAGCATTTGCTGAGCTGAAGTTGACCTTCCCCTATTTTCCCTCATACGTCAACACTGGTACCAAACATTCATATGAGATGTCTCTCCATCAAAAGCTGAATCAGTGGGCTGAGTAGCCAATCATGTTCTACACTGTGATCTGATCAAATCTTTATTAATTTCTTAGGAGGAAACTCCAGCAAGCTGTAAGGCAACAGAAGCGGCACTAAGGAGCATGTTTGTCTCTTGTCATAAATTGCTTCCTTTTTATTGACTTGAAAGAAAACGCATCTGAGAGTACTGAACATTAATAGGCTTGATGTGTGACTAATGGCTTGATGTGCCACTATGATATCTAGTATTACAGCAAGTTAGATTAGATTTTTTTATTATACCACTGTTAGATACGATTACAAGATGTTCATGTTTGAGTTCTGGTTCTACAGTGTCCCAATGTCCCTCGCTCCACCTGTGCCCATTGCCCACCACCAATATCCCCACTTCCCTCCCCCTTCCCCCATCCTGTCTCCATGGCAGGTTCTTTATCTCCTTTCTCTCTCTCTCTCCTTCTTGCTTCCCTTTCTTACACATTGTGGATTGTAATATACTCTAGGACATGATGGTTCCACTAGTTTGATGTACCATGAAGCTGCAAGCCGCCATACTCAGAGAGAGGGGGCTGGCAGCTCTTCCCCCCCCATCTTTGTCTCTGATGGACGATTGCCCTGAGGCAGTTTGTGGGCGGGGCCACCAGGTCTCCAGGACAAGTCAGAGAGGGAAGGGCATTCCCAGCTTTTCTTGAATGCCTGGCGACTTCTGCCTCCGAGAGCCGCCTACCTGGGCTTGAACACGGTTGCTTTACTAAGCTGGTCCTGATCAGTGTCTCACTTGGGCAGATTTTGATGAGCAGTGATGTCCAGACCCCAAAAATGTGGCTATTATGGTGAGCGAGTCTCATCCAGCTGCTTCCTAGGCCCTACAGAGGTGTTGGGCCCCCTCCCAAAACCCATCTTGTCTCCTGGCGGCCTCATGATCAGCTGTGATGGGGATAGCATCAGATTTTAAGAAAAAAAAGTGCTTTATTGCTAGAAAATGGAATCCATCCTAAAAGGTAAAGGCAGATATAAGATGATTGATTTGAAATTAACAAGCTCATTAAAGAATGGGTTAAAACCAAGCCTAAACTGTCAGGGGATGCGCTGGGGTCTCCAACAGTATCAGGACAGAATTTCTCTTCTACCTCCGAGGCTGCCGGGAACTGATGAAAACTCACGAGTCCGGTGCAGTTCCAAAAAGGCTTTTAATAGTACAAAAGTTCTACCACCTCATCAAATATAATGAAAGAACTCTAGCTTTTGTCAGAACTTAGACTGTACAAGAGAGTCCAAATCTCCCACCAAAGAGGATCCCACCAGAGAGGAGTCCTACCCAAAAGAAGGTGTCAAAGGGGTGAGTGCCTCAAGTCAGTCCCCTTATATACACCAAAGTAATCCTAACTGTTGACAGAGAGGGTCCTGTCAACAAGGAACCCTAAATAGCTTCTAGATAGTAGAAGAGTGTAGAAGGGTGGTACCACACCCTATTATAGGTACAAACAAAGGCTTACACCAAGGACTGATACCTTCTTCTGAGATGATCTCTTATGTAAAACACTGGAGAGAGAGAGGGGGAGCTGGTATAAAGTAATACATCATAATTTCATGGGCTTCATGCAATCTAGATGGTACCCACAAGGTCCTTCTTCTTTATTATCTGCACCAGGGTGGTTCTGAGTATTTTGGTCTCTGTATACTGAAAGGGTTATGCTCGCATGCTTGAGGGCAAACTAGTATGATCCTTCCTATAATCTTAAAGATAGTCTCAACATAGCCAGGGTGGCAGTCTCTTGGTAAATTCTAACTGTCCCACGCTGGGTGCAGTGGGTATAAAGAGGAGCTGTGCCCAATCTAGATAACATAGAAGTCTTAGCAGATGTATAATAATAAGTCAGAAGTTACTCATTCAGAGTCAAGGTGACTTCTGTTACTGCCACACCTTCTATCAGTGTTTACATAGAAGAGAGATCTCATTAGCAATTTCTTCGAAGCTCTTGAAGGCGTTCCACACCACTCTCTTCCTCCTGTGCAGCTCAGGTTTTAGGTCGTTCATCGTGTTGAGTTCTTGACCTAGGTACACATAACTGCTGCGTTCAGAGATGTTTGTTACATTGAAAGTGAATGGAGCATCTAGAACTAGTTTGCTTTTCATGAACATTGTTTTGTTGAGATTCAGCTGTAGACCTACCTACCTTTCCACATTCTTGGTTGAAGTCAGCCAGAATGTGTGCTGCTTGGCTAATGTTTGGTGTTATTAGAACAATGTCATCAGCAAAGCGGAAATGGTGTAGTTGCCAACTGTCTATCTTAACTCCCATTCCTTCCCATTCTAATTGTTGCATGATGTTATCAAGCGTGGCACTGAAGCCAGTGACACCCTGATGAACCCTCTTTTGACATCATGATCACTTCCTTGTAGAATGGTGAGATCCTGATGGTGAATCCGTAATAGAGCTCACGAAGGATCTTGATGTATTGGGTTTGAACGCCCTGTTTGGCTAGAGCTTCATAACTGTTTCGGTCTCAACAGAATCAAAGGCTTTCTTTAAATCAATGAACATTAGACAGAGCGGCATCTTGAACTCCCTACAAACCTCACCACTGAGGCAACATGGGAAGATGCCGTCATTGATAACATTGATAAAGTATACAACCGACTGGCTCAGCACCTTCACAATTGTGTGAAAAATACTGAGAGTGAGAGAAATCCACAAAAGGATGCCTGTCTTCAAAAACTCTCTAGCTTGTTTGCCAATGTGGCAAGGCACAAGCCTCAGGCAACTATATGCTAAAGTCTATGCTCGCAAAGCATAAACATAAAGGAAGACCTCAAAGAGAGAAGAGCCGCAATACTGGCCGATGCAGCAGAAGCCGAGAAAAGCTGTCCTTCTTCAACTATAAGACCAAGAAGGGAGTTTATAAACATACAAATTCCAATATCCCATCCAAAAAAGGATGTAACCTAGGATAATTAATTTCTTTGGTAAATTTCCCTGACTCTCTTATGGGTTGAAGTACTTCAGCAGGCCTAGGGAGAACAGTGAATGGTAATCAACATTTTAAAAGTTTACCTGCCTAAATTGATGAAATACCTAGAGCCCTGAGGTGAACGCTGAAGTATAATCATTTTTTTTTCTTTTTTAAAGACCCAAGTTCATCCCAGAGTTAGGCTAGCATATTAAGTTAACATTAACGTATGAGACCACAAGAACACCATGGGAAATTTCCACGTGGTAAACTCCATATCAATAGAAAACTTTTCAAACTTCTGATGAAAACAAGTAACAAAACAAAATATTTCTCATGTTTTCAGTGTTCCCTAAAAAGGTTTTCTATAACTTTTTTCACTATGTTCCAAAGCATAGCTGCTGTGGAATTTTCTTTTGTCCATATTATTATTATTATTATTATTATTATTATTATTATTATTATTATTACTTTTTTGGGCCACACTCAGTGCTACTCATGTGTTCTTCCTGGCTCTGCACTTGGGGATCTCTCCTGGAGGGTCTTGGAGGACTATTTGGGATGCCAGTGATCAAACCCAGGTTGACTGCATGCAAGGCAATGTCTTACAGTACTGTTGCTCCAGCCCCCATTTATTATTATTTTTTTTAGCAGCTGTGCTTTATTGGGCTTATTGTATGGTTGTTGATATGAGTCACATTTAAAGTATACTGTTTTGTCATGGCTTCTGTCATTTGCATACATCTTTATTTGAGATGCTTGACTAAATACGTCTCTAACTCAATTTCTTCCTTATATATTGGATTTTTAATACATAATTCTTTCAGTGCATGCCTAGTTACTAATGCAGATGACTTGAGCCAAGGTTAGGTGCTATCCCAAAAGACTTTTGGGTAGCTCCCAAGTGTTGCTCAGGGCCACTCCCATGATACATAGTCAACAGGGGCAGAAGTTCAATACTTAGGTCCCGTCACATGATACTACATAGGAATAGTGCTTCTGTAGCCTCCATGGTTACATTATTGGTGCTTGGTAGGAGGATCCTACAGTGCCAGGGATCAAACTTTGAACCTTGTACCCAGAACAGATGAACTCCAGTCCTTGAACTATCTTCCTAGATCTTACTCTTGACATTTAAGCTTATACAACATTACCAACATTACCATAATTTTGGGTTAATTTGCTCACTGAAAGTAAGGGAATTTCCTTATTCTGAGGTTCATTTAGATTAGAGAATAATTTGGATCCTCCGTATGTTTCTGTGAAATGGTAGAATAATCTACAAGGACAAGGTTTTTCTTTTTCCATATTCAAAGGTGTTCAGTAATGACTCCTGGTATAGACTGGGGGACGGGGACCATATGTGATATCCAGAAGGCATGTTTCTTATCTAATGGAAGCATTTTTCCATTCCAAAACAAAATATTTGGTTGTTTGGACCATTCTCTCAGGTTTGAGGTGATATGTCACTATTGTTTTGTTTGCATTTCCTTGATAAGAAATGATGATGAGTTTTTTCATGTGTCATTGGAATTCTGTATGTATTTAGTGAACTGTCTGTTTGGTTCATCTTCTCAGTTTTTGATGGGATTGTTTGTTTTTATTTTGTCATTGAGTTTCTTATTTCAGTTTTTATAATATGAATTTTGTGAGTCTTTGATATAGACTATAAGTCCTTTGCAAGATGTATTTTATTTGAATATTGTCTCCCTTTTAGTTGAAAGTCATTTTGTTTTAATGAGTTTCTGTTGTTGTGTACATGATTTTTTAGTTTTATGTAATGACATTTGTTTATTTCCTCTTTTATTTCTCTTGCTGGTGGAATTAATTTCTCAAAGACATTGTTAAAGCCAGTGTTGTGGAGTTATTTGCCTATATTTTCGTCAATATGTTTATGGTTTGGGGTCTAACATACAATGAGCCACACTCCCATCCTCATTTTATAATGTCCCTGTCTACTTTTGGTAACAAGGTAAAATCAGTGTCATAAAAAACGTACTTGAAATGATTTCCATTTCTTTAATTATTTGGCATAGATTGAGAATGATAGGTAATAGGACATCTTTAAAACTTTGCTAGAACTTGCAGTGGAACCATCTTGTCCTAGTGTTTTGATGGCAGTAGGGGAGATTTTTGATTATTGTCTAATTACATGTTTGTAATTAATCTTATCATGTTTCTATTTCTTTTTGAATTTAATCTTGCTATATTGTAGTATTCCAAGAATTTTCCATTCTATATTCTCGAACTTAGAGGCATAAAGTCATATGTTTATAATAGTTACTTACAACAATCTATATGTGGTATTCATTGTAACAGATATCTGTTATCTTCTTTTATTTATGATGCTATTTATTGGTTTTCTCTCTTTGCATTCATAAACTTAGGTAAGAATTTGTTCAGACTGTTTGTCGTTTTAAAGAAACATTCATTTCATTGGTCTTTTTATACTGTCTTTTGGAGCACTATTTTATTGATGTGTGCTCTAATTTTTTATTATTTTTACATTAAGTTTAAATTTTCTTTGTTGTTCTTTTCTAATTTCTATAGATCTGCATTTGATCACTTCTCTGCGATTTTGTAGTTGTTTGCTTCCAGGTGTAAGCCTGTTTTGAGCTCAGAACTTTGCTGTCTCTTATGGTCAGATGGCTCATGCTTTATTTTTTTTTTCTAAAATTAATTTTTTCTTTAATTTTTCATTGACTCAGTAGCATGTTTTCTGTCTCTAGTTTGAGATTTTTGTCAGTTCTCTGCTATTGGTTGATTTCTAGTATTATTGTTATCAGAAAAGATGCTTAATATGACATCTATCTTTATGGATATATTCATACTTATTTTTGTTCCAATACATAGTTTTAAATTTTTTTTTTAATTTTTTAAGGACATTTTATTTAATTGTATTTTTAATTTAATTTTATGATAGCACCTTGAGATATATAATTACAAACATGTTCATGATTGGGTTTCAGTTATACATTGTTCCAGCACCCATCCCTCCACCAGTGCACATTTCCTGCCACCAAAGTTCCCAGATTCTCTCCCCTTCCCCAGCCTGCCTCTATAACAGGCACTTTTCTTCCTCTCTTTGTCTCTCTCTCTCTATGTCTGTCTGTCTCTGTCTCTCTCTGTCTGTCTCTGTCTCTCTCTCTTTCTTTCTCTCTCTCTCTCCTCTTACATGTTGTGGCATGCCGTATGTACATTTAGGGATTATCATGTAAATCCCTTTGCATACATTCAATGCTCATTTCTAGTCTGGCATTACCATTTCCAATAATTAGTAGAAAACTGGTATATATTTATATTCTGCAAATGAATGCATCATTCTATATCTATCCTTTTTTGATTAAAATCTTAATTTAATTTTGGAAACATTAATTTTATATACTGTATAAATACAAAATATAACAATATAATATATAAATATAATAAAAATAAAATATAATGTATCTCTAATATATTTTGGTAGTTTGAATCATCTCTTAAAATTTCTTATGGCTCTCTTATTACCTAGAAAATTATACTTCTGTTTAATACATCATGATCACGATCTTCCCTTTGATCATCTATTTGCTAGAGCGGGCACCAGTAATATCTCCATATGTCCTGTCTCATGCCAGTAGAGCCAGGGGCATCGGCTTGCTCCAGGAACATAAAGAGCCTCAAACCATTATATTAGGTCATGGGAATGACCTAATATAATTGTTACTGGAATTTGGCATATCAAATACAACATGAGAAGCTTGCCAGGCTTGCCGAGCGGGAGGCAAACTCTTTTAAACACCTCCAAAGTTTAATACATATATTAAATACATATAAATTATTATTTTTAGAATATTTTATTAAACCACTGTGAGATATACAATTACAAAGATGTTCATGTTTAGGTTTTGGTCATACAGAGTTTTAGCACCCATCCCTCCACCAGTGCCCATTTCCCACCACCCATGTCCTCGATTCCCTTCCCCCTCCCCTAGCCTGCTCTGTGACAGCAGTAAGGAAAGATAAAGGGCTGGGGAGAAATCTGAAAAGGCTAGAGTGATATCCTGCATGCAGTGGCCATAACTTTGAGCCCCTCAAGAATCATATGATTCTTAAAGCACTGACAGATGCAACTTTTCTGCACTATTGTTTAGCCCTATTGGCCACCAGCAACGCTAGGCCTAAGCAGCGATTCATCACTGGACCAACTGACAATTTTTTCAGCCTGCCTATCCCAACTAAATATCACCAAATATAGCCCCTGCTTCTCCAGGGAACTGCTTGGAGAGGGGGAGGTTCCCCTCTGCCCCCAAAGATGAGATCTTGTCTTTTGTGACAGCATGAATGGTACTGGCGAAGGTCATGCTAAGTGAATTAACTCTGAAGGAAAAAAGACAAATATCAGTTGATCTCACTCATATGTGGGATGTAAAGAAAGAAGGCAAGGAAACAGACAAAGCCAAACTATAACAAACCCTTGAACTCTGACTGCAGAACTGAGTTTACCAAAGCAGGAGGGTGGAGGGGACCCAATGGATTGTGGTGAAGGAATATCGATATATGGGTGGTTGGCATGATGTACTAACATACTTTTTTGAAGAACTGTGAAGTTGTACTTCTAAAATATATAGTCTTACAAATCAATATTTCAAAATGAAAAATACAAATGACAGGAATAAATTTTATTTATGCATCAAAAAACCATTAGATCCACTTTACTAGTTACTCACTAAAGACAAAACTGACATTAACTTAATAATGAATTGCTTAGCTCCATGATTTTAATGGAGGAAAGAACACTGATTTATTAATAAACCATATTATTGAAAGTGAATCCTTGTGGAATTTTGGGCTGTCCAACACATCCATTTTTATTGGCTTCACATTGTTATCCTTTCAGAGCTATTTATAATGTTATTTAACTGAGAATTCCTTTCCATATTGTCATTTGTCTTCCATCTCCAGAATACTTCCCATCCAAAATTAAAAAAAAAATGTTGGTCTTTCTTCTTTCTTTTACACCTCCTTAAAATCAATTGGAAGTGGCATCTCCTGGGAATGGGTCCATCTCTTATCCATGTCTGAAGTTTCTCTGCTCCCAGCAGGGGAAGAAAATGGAACTTCCTTTCAACAATTTTGAGTCTCCAGAAAAATAGACCTCAGGCAAAGGCTCTCATTCCCCTCATACTTTGGAGTTATCTTCTATGACATTCTTTTCTTGAGCAAAAATAATGAGACTGAGACACCTGTATGAATATGTGACCTGTGAAGTTTTGCAAGGTCTTAGGCTCAGAGATGCCCTACCCTTGGTTTAGTGATCTGCTGTACCCATCGTGAAATTGTTACTTATCTTTTAACATGGTCCCCAATGTTGTCATTTTATTCTGGGCCTCCAGCTTATGTTGCTGGTCTGTGTGAGAATCAAAATGTTAGAACATTGAAATTTTTTCTCCACAAAATTAATTTTTTTATGGAGAAAGAGAAAAACAGCTCAGAATTGATATATAGAAGTGTTAAACCAGTTCCTCCAGAATCTATGATCTAAATAGTAAATCATTAAAGAAGGTCTTTCTCTGAGCGGGGTTGGATGCTAAGTATCCTGTGCAATCATGTTTCATTCCTTATGCAATCTTTTATATTCTTCTACAGTCTCCATTTTTATAGATAAAGAAATAGAAATTTAAATAAAGGTAGAGGAAACGCAGTTTCAGGTCAGTGAGGTATAAAGGGTGAAACTGTGGTTTATTTATTTGTCAATTTAGTTTTACTTTTGAAGACCACAAAATTATCTAATAGACAGTTCTCACTTTGCAATGAACATTGACAGCTCTCACTTTGCAATGAACATTTTAAGCATTTAAGTAACCTCCAGTTCAACCATTTCTCCAGGCACATAATCTGGAAGGTAGATAGACGCTGATCTTGAAGGTTAAGTTAATGGATAGCTTCCTTTTTTGACATAGAGAACATATAACCACCTTTTTAGGTTAGGAGGCACTGCTAGGTCAAAAGACTACTGCTTCTTCTCTTTCACAAAAGTATTTGACTCTTTAAAAAATTGTATTTACAATGTCATGGAAAGGCCATTAAAATATTGTATTTGATATGTTTTGTTTCTCTCTGCCCAATATGCATTTCCCTTTCCTCTCATGACACAGCTCTTCGATTTTCTTTGGATGACCCCTCCTTCCCACTCTTTGTCCTTGTTATTCTTGCAGAATCGCCCCAACCCAATCTCAGGCAATCAAAATCTTCCATGCTTTGTAAACCATCATCCCAAATAGTTTTATGATGGTTCCAGGGATGGGAAACTGTGGGAATCATTTTAGAAGAGAAGTGTTTTATTTTTTGCTGAGCGAGAAAATGTAAAATAGTAATTCCTTGGGTTTTCAAATTCAAGAAGAGCCAAGGGGGATAGAAGAAGAACAAATATTCCTGATGTACTTGAGCTTCTTGACCCATTCACATTTATTCCCTAGATAATTTGATTTCATGACCTTCTCTGAGAAAATCATTTTTTACTCAACTCAAGTGACTTGAAGTTAGGTTTTTGTTGCAACTGAGTTCTGGTTAATATGATTAGCAATTGCACCTATCAAAGTAAAACATCTTCCTGCAATATCACTGTGGAGGAGTAGCTGTACTGGTAGCTGTTCACAAAATCTTAATTTTGTTTCTTTAATAGACAGAAATAAGTAGGAGTTGAGAGGCAGTTAAGAGATATAATGAGAAGAAAAAACAAACACTTTATTGTTGAGGTATTTTGGGTCTTCCATATTTTTCTGTGGAATGGTAAAATAGTCTACAAAAATGTACAAGATTTTTTTACCATACTCATACTTTTTACCATACTCCAGACTCCATAGTTCCTCAGAGCTCCATCCAAGAGAAAAACCTGATCTTCCCCTTTAAGTTTCATCAATAAATGCTCGGGTTGAGAGCCTTCTACTGAGACTATAACACCTACACGGTAAAGCCTGGCAAACTACCATGTTTTATTTACTTTTTATGCCAAAGACTAGTAACTATTATGGACCTAAGTTCCATAACCTGAGAATGGTTTGGGGCTCCTCCTGTCCCTGTAGCAAGTAGATGCCCTTGGGTTGCACTTGCTTGTGACAGGACTAATGGAGATGTTACTAGTGCCCACTCGAGCAAATCGATGAACAATGGGAAGACAATGATACAGTGATACTCAGAGGTGCTCAGGGCTTACTCCTGGCTCTGCACTTGGGGATCACTCCTTACAGGGCACAAAGGGAGTCATCTTAGGTCCGAGGGATTCAACCCAAGTTGGTTGCATGCAAGGGAAGTGTCCCGCCCCATATTATTACTCTGGCCCCCAAATCTCAAATTAAGAATGTAGGTGTTAAATAGTTACACATGTTGTCTTCTGTGTTGTTTTATAGTTCAGAAACAGCCAATATTTTCTCTCCAGCTATAATATAGAATTTGCTAATTTTGAGAAAAGGCATCTACCTGCTTAATAAGGGAAGAACTAAATTGTCATGAGTCACTTTGTTTTCCTGATACCTGGCAGGCAAACCAATGCAAGTAACCACACACAAAAACAAACTTAATAAAAAAAAAGATGTATAATCATTTCATTTCTATACCAAGAAGCAGATGCCTGAGGATGGAGCAAGTTCCTCAATTCAATGTCAACCTGCATTTGAACTGAAGAATAGTGATAATTTCTTCTATATTGCCTGTTTGGCTGGATGAGGGGTCATTCAGGAAATGATTGTTAATGATGTTCAGGAGAATTTAAAACAAAATTACAAGAATATTTCTTCATTTCTTATTTGCCAGGAAAGACTTTGTCCTGGGTACATCAATTTTTAGACTCTGCCAAACACAAAGATTTTATTCTAAAAATAAATGTGGAAAAAAAATCTATAAAGTACATTTGGCTCTGACAAAGCAGGGGTGGGCAAACATATGTGTGTGTGAAACATGTGTGTGTGTGTGTGTGTGTGATTTTGGTGACTGCATATATCTTCACACAGGTCACATGGATAACTTTGTCAGCTCTAGAAAAAACAAAAAAGAAGGGGATCCTGACTCCCTTCACTTGCTAAGTGCAGTACTGGCAGCCATCCAGCCAAAGCATGGTGTATAGCCCATCAGGCTGGATTATTTTTGCTTTGCAATATCTCTACATTAGTTGTCTATGTATTTAAACCTGTGGGACAGCTTATCCTTCAGTTTACTCTATGGATTGAAGTCATTTAAAAATAAATGGCATTCTTCTAGATATTTTCAGGGCAGAACTTCTCTCTCTACTTCTTAAAGTCTTATTAGAAAAAACTGTCTTAATAAGACTATATACAATGACGGCCTGTGAGCAATTCTGAATTTGTCACTTGAGATCTCTTCTTATCTTTTCTTCCCTGGATAGGTACAGAGAATCTTGAACTTGCAATTTTCTTTCAAATGGAGATAAAAACATGGATGTGTTTGGGTTGTTGTATAGACTGGAGATAAGGGAACATTGATAAGTGCTTAGCATGACTGTAGCATATTTTAGACATAGGAGGTACTCTACACAATCTCCTTATGCTGTTTCTGTTGAATGTCTAGCCACTAGTTGGTACTTATTCTTATTGCTCTGGAATAAGGGTGAAGGCATGAATTTTTTAGTCAAAAATTTGGATTTTAATACAGTAACATGCTGATAGACAAGAATATATCACTAAAATGAATATTCATGCCGAATGTAAGTAGTTTTATTTGTATTATAAATATGTCCTACATAATATTTGGGACATATTGATACTAAATTCCTGCTTATTTAAAATGACATTTTAGGGGCTGGAGTGATAGTCCAGTGGGTAGGGCGTTTGCCTTGCATGCAGCCAATCTGGGTTCGATCCCGGCATCACATATGGTCCCCAAGCACCTCCAGGAGTAGTTCCTGAATGCAGAGCTAGGACTTACCCCTGAGTTTTGCTGGGTGGACCCAAAAAGCAAAAAATAAAATAAAATAAAATAAAATGACATTTTAGGTAGATTAAAGATATCAATGTCACACCTGAATCCATAAGGTATCACTGTATCACTGTCTTCCCGTTCATCATCGATTTGCTCGAGCAGGCACCAGTAATATCTCCATATGACCTGTCTCATGCAAGTAGAGCCCAAGGGTACCTGCTTGCTCCAGGAACATAAAGAGCCTCAAACCATTCCATCAGGTCATGGGAATGAGGTCTATAATTGTTACTGGTATCTGGCATATCAAATAAGACATGGGTAGCTTGCCAGGCTCTGCCGTGCGGGTGGCATACTCTTGTAGTCATCTCAAAATCCAGCATTTATTGATGAACCGCGTGGCGCTTTGCGGCTGCACGAGCTGGGCTGTGATAGGCTGGACTGCTGGGTGGATTTCTGACGAGGGGGAAATTCGGATGTGGAAAATGGAGGTCCTCATGGAGTGGGGGTTGTCTGACTTGTTGTGAGGCTCTGCTGGGTGGCGGGCCAGGGGCTAGAACCTGCCATCCCTCCGGGGCACCTCATGAGTGACTGGGCACAGTGAGAGCCAGTAGCAGCTCTATGATATACTATACATATGTAAAATGCTCAAACAATGAGACAATGGTGAAGAGAAATTGCTAGTCTGATAGGATTGTCGTGTTGACACTCTACTCAAAATACCCTTTAATTGATAACATTGTAAAATTGTAAATCACTGTTACTAAATTATGAAATTAAGAGATAAATGTACAGAAAAATAACTTTAATAAACTGTTGGGTGACACCACACCCTAGCTATCCCTGGATCTTTGTATTTGGGATGCACCCTAGCCTTCTATAAGTCATTTGCATTAGCTATATGCCAAAGAGATATATTTCTTGTGTAAACACTAATGGATGGTGTGACAGTTACAGGTGTGTCAGTTGACTCCAATTAATAACTCCTGGAATGATGTCATATTTTTTACTATATGTCCAGTTCAATCTAGATTGGCTGTTCTCCTTTTATCCCAATGTCCCAGCATGGGACTGGACAGTACCAGGAAGAGTACCACCCTGGCTTTGATATAGTACATGCTTAGGGAATTTAATTCTACAAAAGATCAAAGGAATGGTCGCACTGGTTTGTCTCACTTAGAGCCAAAAAGCTGTGAGGCTTCACAGTTTTGAAAGGCTTAGATAAGAGCAGAATATGTAAGAAATTGCCTTGGAGCAGAGCAGACTGAACAAAGGACATTGTGGGGATGGAGATATGAATCCAGTATGGAGAACATATCATTTATAGAATGACATAAATTCTCTCCATGAAAATACATCCTTAGATATTTTACCTTGGGTATAATTCTATATACCAGCACTTTCTCCAGGGTGTTTGCATAAGAAGTTGGTCTGGGAGGAAGGGGCAATTTCAGACATTAGCATAAGTTAAACTTGGAGCCAGAGGTGTGGCTTTTCTGGAATTTTCACCTAAAAGCTGGCTTTGAAATTTGTTAAGTCTGCCCTGGCTGGGAGGAAAAATAAATGGCTTTTGACCTCCTTTTTGGAAGTCTGGGGGACAAAGAGCTTGCTTGGTCAAGAGGGATGCACATTTGTGTGGGTCTTGTTGATAAAAGCACATGGTCATGGGCCTGATCAGCATCTCTGGACCTGTGGGAGCTGCTGGCCAGGCAGAAGGTGTTGTTGAGAAGTAAAAAGGCTTTTGGATTTGCACTGGACTCATGGATTTTGTTCATCAGTTGTTGTCTCCTCATTGTGATCAAGGAAGTCAAACCTAATACTGTTGAGGTCCTATGTGGCCCCAGCAATAAACATCAGTGGAAAAATTGCAATTATATTATATTTATAATTGAATCCATAAGGTACATTGAAGAAAGCATTGGCAAAATCATCCACGACATTGAAGCTAAAGGTAACTTCAAAGATGAAACACCACTGACAAAGCAAGTGGAAGCAGAGATAAACAAATGGGATACATAAAACTTAAACACTTCTGCGCCTTAAAAGAAACAGTGACCAAAATACAAAGGCAGTCCACGGATTGGGAAAGGATATTTACCCAATACCCATCTGACAAGGGGTTATTCTTTAAGATTTATAAAGCACTGGTAGAACTTTCCAAGCTTGCTAAACAGTGCAGAGAAGCGATAAAAGAAGACCTCAAAGACAGAAGGCAGAAATACTGGAAGATGCAGCAGAAGCCAGGAAAAGCATTCGAACTGCCCGCCTGTCCTTTGCCAACTATAAGACCAAGATGACTGCCCTCTGACGCCCTGATGGATCTATAACATCTTGCAGAAAGGCAATGGAGAAGATTATCCATGACTTCTACTCAGATATCTTTGATAGCCACATCCACCTGCCCACATACCAAATTCCGGAGGATGGATATGTCGTTCCCAATGTTCTCCCTTCTGAAATCTGACATGCCATCTCGTCGGTAAAGAAGGGAACATCACCAGGCCCAGACAAAGTCATACCCGTACACCTGAAGAATCTGCCATTGGTACTCATCAATACACTAGCTGGGCTCTTCACATGCTACCTGTCCGAATGTAAGGTGCCCTCCCAATGGAAAACCAGCAGGACAGTTCTACTGTTCAAGAAGGGAGACATTCACGACATCGGCAACTATTGCCCCATCTGCCTGTTGTCTGTCATCTACAAGCTGTTTACGCAAGTCATCCTGAACAGGATTAGCAGAACACTAGATGAAGGACAACCATGTGAGCAAGCAGGCTTCCGGAAAGGATTCAGCACAATCGACCATATCCACACAGTAAGCAAGCTCATTGAGGTTTGTAGGGAGTACAAGATGCCACTCTGTTTCACCTTCATTGATTTACAGAAAGCCTTTGATTCTGTGGAGACTGAAGCAGTCATCGAAGCCCTAGCCAAACAAAGTGTTCAAACCCAATTCATCAAGATCCTCGTGAGCTGTATTACGGATTCACCACCAGGATCTCACCATTCTACAAAGAAGTGATCATTGATGTCAAAAGAGGGGTTCAACAGGTTGATACCATTACACCAAAACTCTTCAGCGCCACCCTCGACAGCATCATGCGACAATTAGAATGGGAAGGAATGGGAGTGAAGATAGATGGTCGGCAACTACACCACCTCCACTTCGCTGATGACATCGTTCTAATAACACCAAACATTAGCCAAGCGGCACAAATGCTGGCTGACTTCAACCGAGAATGTGGAAAGATAGGTCTACAGCTGAATCTGAAGAAAACCATGTTTATGAGAAATGAACTAGTTCTAGAGGCCCCATTCACTCTCAATGGAACAAACATCTCTGAATGCAGCAGTTATGTGTACCTAGGTCAAGAAATCAACATGATGAACGACCTAAAACCTGAGCTGCGCAGGAGGAAGAGAGCGGCATGGAATGCCTTCAAAGGCATCGAAGAAATAGCTAAAAGGACAAAGAACCTCCGGCTTTGGGCACATCCTTTTGACTCCACCGTTCTCCCTGCATTAACATATGCCTCAGAGACCTGGGCCCTATGAAAGCAGGATGAGAATGCTATTCGGGTCTCCCAGAGAGGAATCGAAAGAGCTATGCTTGGAATATCACGCCCCACTCAAGTGAGAGAAGAAATCCGGAGTTCTGACCTCCATCACTATTCCAGAATCAGGGATGCTGTCTCGTTTGGAAAGGCATCGAAAATCAGATGGGCTGGACATGTAACGAGATTTGGAGACATCGCTGGACTAGAGCCGTTACCGACTGGATCCCATGGGATGTCAAAAGATCACGTGGCCGCCCACCTACAAGATTGTCAGACTTCCTTGTAAAGACCCTGAAGGAATGGTTTGAGGCTCTTCATATTCCTCAATCAATCAGATGCCATTGGGCTACATTGGCACGTGATAGGGTCCAATGGAAATGTTACTGGCACCCGCTCGAGCAAATCGATGAATAACGGGATTCAAGTGATCAAGTGAGAACTTTATAAGAAAAAAAACAACCCCATCAAAAAATGGGGAGAAGAAATGAACAGAAACCTCCTCATTTGGGCTCTAGAAGGTAGTATTGGAGCCTGGCACTTCCCTGCAGTGAGACCCTGTGGGCTGGGTCCAGAGATGGGCTCTGTTCTCAGGGCAGTGGAGCTTCCAAGTGCTCAAGAGTTTACACCCACATGAAAGACAACTATATTTATCCAATGGCAGACTGGCAGATAAATTTTTACATCTAAGGTGAGGAAGGTTATGCTTGGTTTCTGAAAAAAAAAATGAGGCCACAGCTTTTTAAGAGATACTGCATGGCCTTTAAGCTGGGTGGCTCATCTGCGCTTATTTGTCCATCACAGTAGCAAGCCAATGTGTTAACTGCTTTATTAAGGGAAGAAACAGGGAGAGGAAAGAAAGTTGACCAGAAGTTTCTCTCCATATCTAGGGATATTTGATGTGCGTAGAATTGAGCTCCTGACTGATGCACAATTTTTCTTCAGCGGGGATGCAACTTTATCTGGGAGTTGCTGCTGTGACCCCTTATTCTATCACTGGAGTCTTCAAGAGCCAGGTACCCTAAGGTCCTTTAGGTCCCTAACCCATGACCCGGGGGGCTTAAGACGTTCTTCTGGTTCACACTTAGGATGAAAGACAAACAAGGAAGAGAAGAAATGAAGCAAGGGGCAGCCTTGCTATAAATAGCCCAGCTGGTAGGGCATTTGCCTTGCACGTGGCCAACGTGGGTTCAATCCCGGCATCCCATATCGCTCCCTGAGCACTGCCAGGAGTGATTCCTGAGTGCAAAACCAGGAGTAACCCCTTAGCATTGCCAGGTGTGACCCAAAAAAAAAAAAAAAAAAGAAAGGGAGCAATAAGGACCACAGTAAGATGGAGAAAGAAAAAGGGGGAGAAGGGAGAGGGCGACCATGATGCTTGCCTGACTAGACCCCTTGCGAGATCTGAAGAAATCCTTGACATTGAGCCACATGTATAAATTCTGTGCCAAGATGCCTCTGGCCAGGAGCCAAAGCCCTCAGAGGCAAGTGTCCTTAAGCCATTATAGACTTCACTGAACTGCAGGTCAGAATCCAATCAGATCCTGTAGCTGAAGCCTTTATCCACTCACTCACACACTCACAACTCTTTTCCTGCAGAGGGCCACATGAAGTAAAAGAATTGAGGAGGTAAAAAGGCTGGTGTGGCCATATTAGTATCAGATAATATAGACTTCAGGCTGAAAAAAGTTTAGAAGGGACAACGAAGGCCATTTCTTATTACTTAAGGGGTATGTACACCACGAAGAAATTACACTACTAAACATATATGCACCCAACGAGGGGCCAGCAAAATACATAAAACAACTGCTAAGAGACCTCAATGAAGACATTGACAGTAGCACAATAAGAGTTGGAGACTTCAACACTGCTCTATCAACGATGGATAGATCAACAAGACTGAAACTCACCAAGGAAATATTGGCCCTCAAGGAAGAAATGGAAGAAAGAGAGCTAGTAGATATATACAGGGCTTTTCATGCCAAAAAAGCTGAATACACATTTTTCTCTAGTGCACATGGAACATTCTCCAAGATAGACCACATGCTGAGCCACAAAGCATACCTCAATAAAATAAAAAGATAGAAATTGTGTCAGCTATCTTTTCAGACCATGATGCACTGAAAATGGAAGTTAACCATACACAGAAACAGGGAGTCAAACCAAACACCTGGAAACTGAACAGCTCACTCCTGAACAACAAATGGGTCATAGAAGAAATCAAACAGGAAATCCAAAGATTTCTGGAAACAAATGAAGATGAAGACACCAACTATAAGAACTTGTGGGACACGGCAAAAGCCGTGTTAAGAGGGGAGTTTATAGCTCTGTAAGCATTCATCAGGAAACAAGAAAGGGCCCACATAAATAAGTCAAGCTATCATTATTTGCAGATGACATGATATTATACCTAGAGAACCCTAAACTCTCTACCAAAAAACTCCTAGAAACAATAGACACATATAGTAGAGTGGCAGGATACAAAATCAACACGCAAAAGTCAGTGGCTTTCCTATATACAAATAACGAAAGAGAAGAAAGGGATATTAAGGAAACAATTTCATTCACAATTGTGCCACAGAAAATCAAATACCTAGGAATCAACTTACCCAAGTGTGTAAAGGACCTGTATAAAGAAAACTACAAGACACTGCTCCAAGAGATAAAAGAGGACACAAGGAAATGGAAACATATTCCCTGCTCATGGATGGGGAGAATCAACATTTTCAAAATGGTAATACTCCCTAGAGCTCTGTACAGATTCAATGCAATCCCTATAAGGATACCCATGACATTCTTCAAAGAAATTGACCAAACAATCCTGAAATTTGTATGGAACGATAAACCCCCAAGGATAGCTAAAGCAATCCTCGGGAAAAAGAAGATGGGAGGCATCACCTTGCCCAACTTGAAACTGTACTACAAGGCAGTAGTAATTAAAACAGCATGCTATTGGAATAAAAACAGACCCGTGGACCTATGGAATAGAATTGAGTATCCTGACACCCAACCTCAAACACATGATCATTTAATCTTTGATAAAGGTGCAACGAGTCTAAAATGGAGTAAGGAAAGCCTCTTCAATAAGTGGTGTTGGGAAAACTGGGCAGCGACATGTAAAAGAATGAATTTGGACCTGTGTCTAACACCATGCACAAAAATCAGATCAAAGTGGATTAAAGATCTCAATATCAGACTTGAATCCATAAAGTACATTGAAGAAAATATAGGAAAAACCCTCCATGACATTGAAGCTAAAGGCATCTTCAAAGATGAAACATCACTAACAAAGCAACTAGAAGAAAAGATAAACATATGGGACTACATGAAACTAAAAAGCTTCTGCACCTCAAAAGAAACAGTGACTAAGATACAAAAGCAGTCCACAGAATGGGAAAGAATATTCACCCAATACCCATCTGATAAGGGGTTAATATCCAGGATATATCAGGCACTGGTAGAACTTTACAAGAAGAAAACAAACAACCCCATCAAAAAATGGGGAGAAGAAATGAACAGAAACTTCAGCAAGGAAAAAATTCGAATGGCAAAAAAACATATGAAAAAATGCTCATCATCACTAATCATCAGAGAGATGCAAATCAAAACAACAATGAGATACCACTTTACACCACAGAGACTGGCACATATTCAAAAGAACAAGAACAACAAGTGCTGGCGTGGGTGTGGGGAAAAGGGGACACTCATCCATTGTTGGTGGGAATGCCAGCTGGTACAGCCTTTCTGGAAAACAATATGGACTTTCCTCCAAAAACTGGAAATTGAACTCCCATTTGACCCAGCGATACCACTCCTGGGAAGTATACTCTGGGAAGCCAAAAATACGCAGCGGAAACACCATCCCTACTTTTATGTTCATAGCAGCATTATTCACAATAGCCAGAATCTGGAAGCAACCAGAGTGCCCGAAAATCGATGACTGGATAAAAAAAGCTTTGGTACATCTACACAATGGAATACTATGCAGCTGTTAGGAAAAATGAAGTTATAAAATTTGCCTACAAATGGATGGACATGGAGAAGATTATGTTGAGCGAAATTAGCCAGAAGGAGAGAGACAGATACAGAATGACTGCATTTATCTGCATAACATAAATATATAGGTACATATTATGATACCAATATCCAAGGTCAAGTGAAACATATATCAGGAGGTCCTGTCAAAGGTGGAAATTATCACAAACGTGTGGGATTCAGAGGCTAGGTAAGACAGAAAATGGAACAGTGTGCTAACAATTGTTGAGGGTACTAATGCCAACCTAGAACTGAGCATTAAATAGAGGCAAAAAGATACACATGACAACCCTTTAATGTATGTTCTGTAATCCATAGTCTGGAGGGAAGGAAAAGAGAAAGAGAGAGAAATGGAAAGAAATCAAGAACCTGCCACGGAGCAGGGCTGGTGGAGAGGGGAGGGAACTGGGGACGTTGGTGGTGGGAGATGGGCACTGGTGGCGGGATGGGTGCTGCAACACTGTTTGACCAAAACCCAAATATGAACTTTTTAATTGTATATCTTTGTAATTTTAAAAATAAAAAAATAAAAACAAGAATTGAGGAGGTAAGACAGACCTAAGAATGCCTGTGTCAGCTCATTAGAGCCCCACCCAAGAAGGAAGTTGATCTCAAGCCTTCTAATCAGAATCCCACACAATAGAGCAGCTGAGTTCAAGCCCAGGTAGACAGTCCTCAGAAGGCGAAAATAACCAGGCGTTTGTTTGTGGAGATTGAGCTGGGGTCCCCCTTCTCCTCTCTGTTCTGTCCAGGAGGCCTGATGCCTCAAACTGCCTCAGGGCTATCAACCATCATGCAGAGACTCAGACACATGGGGGAGAGCTGCCACCCTGCTCTCCCCAAGTCACACAGCAGAAAGCTAGTGGAAACTACTAGCCACTACATCAAACTAGTGCAACCAATCAAGTTCTAGAAACTCAGAAAGTAAATTCAAGAACAGAATTTGGCCATATCTCCCATAACTAAGAATAGGGAAGAAAATGGATACATCAATAACATTGCCATGTATGTGCTTTAATGGTCAATACAATAAGTACCAGCTGATGGAGCAGGCATGGGGATTGAGGTAGGTGGTACATGAGGGTCTTTGGTGGTGGGAGCTCACTGGTGGTGGGAGTGGTGTTGAAGTATGAAACTTTTTATCAGCAATATTACGAAAACCTTTTTACTTTGTAAATCATGGTGTTTCAATAAAAGGGGGGAAAAATAAAATAAAATAAAATGAGAAATTAAAAAAAAAAGAATGCCTGTGTCATGCTGAACATAGGAGGCAGAGCCTGAGATGCACCAAACTCTTTTCCCAAGTTGACAAATTACTAATCATGCATCCTCAATAAAAAGGAAGATTGGGTTCGGGGCAAGTATTGAGGTCTTACCTGGTCTGATGTCAGGACGAGGTTGTCCCTGCCAGATGTCTGAGGGCCCTGGCCAGTGACCCCCCTGGCATGAACTAGGGAGACCTGGGTGTTGCCAGACTTCATCCCTTGAAAGGAGAGGGAAGGACTTGAGAAGAAACATCTGCCTTACCTGTAGCAGAAAGGACAAGAAAAACACCAAAACGGGGGGAGATTGGAAGAGGGGTCCTGGAAAGCAGTCCTGTTTTACTAAGCACAGTTTAGGCATTTTATACAATTTTTTGGGTGGAGGGGGCACAAGCACAAATCATGTAGCATCCTGGGCCATCGAAACTGATAACAATCACTAATTTAGCATTTACAAGGTAAACAGCCACTGATTGACATATTCCTGTGATCAGAAGACCAGGCAATCCTGCCTCACCTTAGATGTAAATCATTTGTCTGTCAGTCTCCCATTAGATTAGTACAAATGTCTTTCACGTGGGTGTAAGTTCTTGAGCATTTGGAAGCTTCACTGCCCTGAGAATAGGGTCCACCTCTGGGCCCCACCCACAGGGCCTCACAGGACAGAAAAGTGCCAGGCTCCAATACTAGCTGCTAGAGCCCAACAAAGAGGAATTCTAATGGCCAAAAGGCATTTGTCAATATTCTCTTCTTCACTAATCATTAGGGAGATGAAAATCAAAACAACAATGAGATATCAGGTTATACCACAGAGACTGGCACACACACAAAGAACAAGAACAACCAGTGCTGGTGTGAATGCAGGGACAAAAGGAGTCTCTTCCATCATTGTCGGGAATGCCAATAGGTTCAGCCATTTTGGAAACAGTATGTGTCAGGGTACACTGGGATCCTGGACCAAATCTGGAGCAGGGTCAGGAAATCCCCTTCTGCCCCAGGGGATCCACAGCCAGGAGACAGAGAAAGTTGCAAAAAGTTTCAAAAGGCTTTACACTTGTTCTGGTATAAAATCCAGTAACAGGAAAACCCCAGACTTTAGGTTCCTAGCTGGGCCCTGGTCACGTGTAAGTTTAGAATACTAGGCCAAGATGGCTGCTACCACGTGCTAAAGCCCAATAGGGAAGAGAATGGAGAGAAAAAAGAGCAGAGGGTGAAGAGGAGCCAAAATGACCAAAAGCCCTTTCTTCTTTCTCCTAGTTTAATTTATAGATAGAAGCCCCCAAAAACTTCCAGCCCAGCACCCCCGCTCCCCACCAGGTGCATTTCCCGCGGTGGGCCGCCCCCGAGGCACTCCTTTCCAGGATAAAGGGCTGGTACTTTGAGAAGGGGACCAAGCCACACCCAGCTTCTTCGGATCTTCCACCTGACGCCCTCCGCCCCGACCCCTGACTCCGGAACCACCCACCGACACTCCAAAATTCAAAACCGCCCAGGCGCGTAGATAGAAGTAATATCTATCTACCTGAGATACCACTGAGCATTTGCCCCTACATTCTTTGCTATCCATCCCTAACTGCAAAGTAATTCAGGCACCTACCAACTCTATTGACTAGTCACCCAGAACACACATTTTCAACCTATGATAGTCATTATGGTAAAGCAACGCAGAATTCCTTCAAGCTCTATGATTGAAGTCACTAATACAGATGAGTCAAGCAATAACGATGAGCTATATAACCTCTCTGAAAAGGAGTTTCAGAAGGAACTGTTAAAGATTCACAAGGAACTCAAAGAAACAATGGAATACAAAGTCAATAAAATACAAGAGGACATGAGAGCAGAATTGAGTAAATTTCAGACCAAAGTACAAGCAGAAATGAGAGATATTAAAAATGAGGTAAGTGAACTGAAAAACACAGGGTAAGGCCTCCAAAAGCAGAGTAAAAGCTACTGAAGAAAGAATCAGTGATCTCGAAGACGAGGTTCAGAGATTCTGTAGACAACACCAGAAGATGGAGAAAAAGACTCACAATCAACGAACAGAACAGAGAAAATCGGGATGAAGCCAAAAGGAACAACATACGCATCATTGGGGTCCCAGAAGGGCAAGAAGAAACCCCTGATGAAGAAGATACTGTCAAAGCCATCATCGCTGAGAAGTTCCCTGAACTGAAGAAAGCATGCTCCCAGATACAGGAGGCCCGTAGGATACCAGCTAAAAGAAACCCCAATAAGAATACTCCAAGACACATCCTTATTAAAATGACAAAAACGATAGACAGAGATAGAATACTGAAAGCAGCAAGATCAAAGAAGGAAATCACATACAAAGGAGCATCCCTGAGATTTACAGCAGACTTCTCAGATGAAACACTCCAAGCCCGAAAACAATGGTGGGATATTGTGAAAAGACTCAATGAACTGCAGGCCTCACCAAGAATTCTTTACCCAGCTAGACTTACTTTCAGATGTGAAGGAAAGATACACAACTTCATGGATAAACAACAACTCAGGAAATTCATAGACTCAAAACCAACTTTAAAGGAAGGATTGAAGGGTCTATTGTAAAATAAGACAACCCCAAACCACAACAAGTTTAAACAGAAAGATGGCACAAAATCCAATGACAATAATATCTCTCAACGTCAACGGTCTAAATGCACCAATTAAGAGACACAGGGTGGCAAAATGGATTAAAAAACTGAATCCAACATTCTGCTGCCTACAAGAAACACATCTGAATAATCAGAGCAAACACAGACTAAAAGTCAAAGGCTGGAAGACCATTCTCCATGCAAACAACTCCTCCAAAAAGGCGGGTGTGGCCATACTTGTATCTGACAATATAGACTTCAGGCTGAAAAAGGTTAAAAGGGACAATGAAGGCCATTTCTTAATAATTAAGGGGTATGTATACCAGGAAGAAATCACACTACTAAACATATATGCGCCAAATGAGGGGCCAGCAAAATACTTAAAACGACTATTAATAGACCTCAAAGAAGACATTAACAGTAGCACAATAATAGTCGGAGACTTCAACACTGCCTTATCGACTATGGATAGATCGATGAGACTGAAACTCACCAGGGAAATACTGGACCTGAAGGAAGAAATGGAAGAAAGAGAGCTGGTTGATATATACAGGGCTTTTCATCCCAAAAAAGCTGAATACACATTTTTTCCAGTGCACATGGAACATTCTCCAAGATAGACCATATACTGAGCCACAAAGCATACCTCAACAAAATAAAAAAGATAGAAATTGTGTCAACTATCTTTTCAGATCATGATGCACTGAAAATAGTAGTTAACCATACACAGAAGCAGGGAGTCAAACCAAACACCTGGAAACTGAACAGCTCACTGCTGAACAACAAATGGGTCATAGAAGAAATCAAACAGGAAATCCAAAAGATTCCTAGAAACAAATGACAATGAAGATACCAACTATCAGAACTTGTGGGACACAGCAAAAGCTGTGTTAAGAGGAAAGTTCATAGCTCTGCAAGCATTCATAAGGAAAGAAGAAAGGGCCCACATAAATAACCTGACCTCACAGCTGAAAATATTAGAAAAAGACCAACAAAAGAAGCCCAACCCAGGCAGAAGGAAGGAAATAATAAAACTTAGGGAGGAAATCAATGAGCTGGAAACCAAAAAAAAAACAATCCGAAAGATTAATGAAACCAAGAGCTGGTTCTTTGAAAAATTAAACAAGATTGACAAGCCACTGGCAAGACTTGTAAGGACAGGGAAAGAGAGAACCCAAATAAACAGAATCAGAAATGAAAATGGTGACATCACAACAGAAAAGACAGAAATCCAAAAGATCATCAAAGATTACTTTGAGAACCTGTATGCCACGAAACATGAGAACCTAGAAGAAATGGATAAATTCCTGAAGTCCTACAACCTCCCCAACTGAAACAAGAAGACCTCCAATACCTGAATAAGCCTATCACCATCGAGAATGAACAGTAATTAAAAGTCTGCCCAAACACAAAAGCCCAGGTCCAGATGGGTTCACTAGCGAATTCTACCAAACCTTTAAGGAGGACCTACTGCCTGTCCTGTTCAAGCTCTTCCAGGAAATAGAAGAAACAGAAACACTCCCAAACAGCTTCTACGAGGCACATATCACCCTGATACCCAAAGCAGGGAGAGACAACACAAAGAAGGAAAATTACAGACCAATCTCCTTGATGAACACAGATGCTAAGATCTTCAACAAAATACTAGCAAACAGAATCCAAAGACTCATCAAAAAGATCATACATCATGACCAAGTAGGATTCATCCCGGGAATGCAAGGATGGTTCAACATTTGCAAATCAATCAACATAATACATCATATCAATAAGAGAAAAAATAAAAACCATATGATCCTATCAATAGATGCAGAAAAAGCATTTGACAAGATCCAGCACCCATTCATGATTAAAACCCTCCAGAAAATGGGAATTGAAGGAAGCTTCCTCAAGATAGTCAAAGCCATCTACCAAAAGCCCACAGCGAGTATCATTCTCAATGGGGAAAAATTGAAAGCCTTCCCCTTAAGATCAGGAACATGACAAGGTTGCCCTCTCTCACCTCTTTTATTCAATATAGTACTGGAAGTACTCGCCATAGCAATCAGAGAAGAAAAGGACATTAAGGGCATCCAGATAGGCAAGGAAGAAATCAAGCTATCGTTATTTGCAGATGACATGATATTATACTTAGAGAACCCTAAACTCTCGACCCAAAAACTCTTAGAAACAATAGATATGTATAGTAGAGTGGCAGGGTACAAAATCAATACCCAAAAGTCGGTGGCTTTCCTATACACAAATAACGAAAGAGAAGAAAGGGATATTAAGAAATCGATTCCATTCACAATTGTACCACAGAAAATCAAATACCTAGGAATCAGCTTAACCAAGTGTGTAAAGGACCTATACAAAGAGAACTACAAGACACTGCTTCAAGAAATAAAAGAGGACACGAGGAAATGGAAACACATTCCCTGCTCATGGATGGGGAGAATTAACATTGTCAAGATGGTAATACTCCCTAGAGCTTTGTACAGATTCAATGCGGTTCCTATAAGGATACCCATGACATTCTTTAAAGAAATTGACCAAACACTCCTGAAATTCGTATGGAATAATAAACCCCCACGGATAGCTAAAGCAATCCTTGGGAAAAAGAAGATGGGAGGCATCACCTTTCCCAACCTCAAACTGTACTACAAAGCAGCAGTAATTAAAACAGCGTGGTACTGGAATAAAAACAGACCTGTGGACCTATGGAATAGAGTTGAGTATCCTGACACCCACCCTCAAAGACATGATCAGTTAATCTTTGATAAAGGTGCAAAGAGTCCAAACTGGAGTAAGGAAAGCCTCTTCAACAAGTGGTGCTGGGAAAACTGGACAGCTACATGTAAAAAAATGAATTTGGACCTGTGTCTAACACCTTGCACAAAAAATCAGATCAAAATGGATTAAAGATCTCAATATCAGACCTGAATCCATAAAGTACGTTGAAGAAAATATAGGAAAAACCCTCCACGACATTGAAGCTAAAGACATCTTCAAAGGTGAAACACCATTAACAAAGCAACTAGAAGAAAAGATAAACATATGGGACTACATGAAACTAAAGAGCTTCTGCACCTCGAAAGAAACAGTGACCAAGATAGAAAGACAGTCCACAGAATGGGAAAGAATATTCACCCAATACCCATCTGATAAGGGGTTAATATCCAGGATATATCAGGCACTGGTACAGCTATATAAGAAGAAAACAGCCAACCCCATTAAAAAATGGGGAGAAGAGATGAACAGAAACTTTGACAAGGAAGAAATTCGAATGGCCAAAAGGCATATGAAAAAATGCTCATCATCACTAATCATCAGAGAGATGCAAATCAAAACAACAATGAGATATCACCTCACACCACAGAGACTGGCCCATATCCAAAAGGGTAAAAGCAACAAGTGCTGGCATGGATGTGGGGAAAAGGGGACTCTCATACATTGTTGGTGGGAATGTCGACTTGTACAACCTTTCTGGAAAACAATATGGACATTCCTCCAAAGACTAGAAATTGAGCTCCCTTTTGACCCAGCCATACCACTCCTGGGAATATACCCTGGGAAGCCAAAAACACACAGCGGAAACACAATCCACACTTTTATTTTCATAGCAGCACTATTCACAATAGCCAGAACCTGGAAACAACCAGTATGCCCGAGAACTGATGACTGGATAAAGAAACTGTGGTACATCTACACAATGGAATACTATGCAGCTGTTAGGAAAAATGAAGTTATGAAATTTGCCTATAAATGGATGGACATGGAAAGGATCATGTTGAGTGAAATTAGTCAGAAGGAAAGAGAGAGACATAGAATGACTGCATTTATTTGCATGACATAAATATATCAGGTGGTCTTACCAAAAGTGGAAATTACCTCAAACGTGAGGGAGTCAGAGGTTAGGTAAGACAGAGAAGGGAACATGTGTGAATAAATGTCGAAAGGGCTGATACCAACATAGAACTGAGCATTAAATACAGGCAAAAAATGCTCATGATGGCTTCCAAGTGTATGTAGTGCAACCCACAATGTGTAGGAGAAGGAAAGAGAGAGAGGAGAGAAAAGAGATAAAGAACCTGGCATTTAGGCAGGCTATGGGAGGGGGAGGGAATTGGGGACATTGGTGGTGGGAAATGGGCACTGGCGGAGGGCAGGGTGCTGGAACACTATGTGACTGAAACCTCCAAACATGAACTACTTGTAATTGTATGTCTCACGGTGGCATAATAAAATGTTTAATTAAAAAAAAACCTTCCAGCCCAGTCTATCCTGGACTGGGCTACCTAGATAGGAAGCTTGGTAAATTACCATATTGAAATGGAGATCTCCAGGTTAGCCCTTTGGCTGAAGCTTCACAATGCAGGAGCTGACTCCTTGATATACAATCTCCCTAGTAGAGTGAGGAGGGGCTGCATCTCTGAACCAGAAACCAGTTCAGAATATAATTTGTAGAGAATGGCATTAATAGTTCTTACCATGAACATTCATTAAATGACTGGGCCCTTGGGTAAGCCCCATAGCCACAGCAGAGCCTGGCAAGCTACATGTTGTGTATTCAATATGTCAAAAACAGTAACAGTAATGGATCTCGCGTTCCCAAAGAATGGAGACATTACTGGTGTCTGCTCAAGCAAATCGATGAACAACGGGAAGGCAAGTGACAAGTGACCATGAACATATAGTCAGCTGATTCCAGATTATAGATCCCAAAGGCCCAAAATCCATCAGAATAATTCACTTTAGCATTACCTTTAGAATCACAGACACGTCAGTTTGTCTGGAGGTACACTGGCATGTCTCTTTCAACTAAGAGCACTTATTATATTATGGTTGATCCAACGTGGTCAAGCACTCTTGGAATATCTAAATGTTTGTCCCTTGCAGGGACCTGTGGAGATAGGAAGAGTATTGAACTGGAGCAAGTAAGATTCATAATAAGAATATTTGTGCCATACAAAATTATGAAATCCATCAATTCTGCCCAATCTCCCATTGTTTCTGCTCCAGAGATTCCATAAAGGCAGGGAGTAGCTCTTAGCATAAGCTAAATGTAGCAGGAGCCTAAAGCTCAGTATGGCGTGTCACCCAGCAAATATAAACATTTCTCAAATACTAAAAATTGAGTTTCCATTTGACCCAGCAATACCACTCCTGGGAATATACCCTGGGACACCAAATACACATAGCAGAAACACCATTTGCACCTCTATGTTCACTGCAGCACTAGTCATAATAGCCAAAATATGGAAACAACCTGAGTGCCCAAGAATAGAAGACTGGATAAAAGAAACAATGGCACATCTACACAATGGAATCCTATGCAGCTGTTAAGAAAAAATGAAGTCATGAAATTTGCTTAAAACTTGGATAGACATGGAGAGTACCATGCTGAGTGAAATGAGAAGGAAAAGGACAGATATAGAATGACTTCATTCATTTGTGGGGTATAAAAAATATTATGATGCTAATATCCAAGACCAGGCAGATCACGGATCAGTGGGACTTATCAATTGTTGGAATATACCACAAGTGTGTGGGAGACGGAGCTTAAGTAAGATACAGAAGGGCCAACAATAGCTGGAAATGGCAATTCAATCATGAACAACTTTGCAAATGAACAACTTTGCAATCATGAACAACTTTGCAAATGTTTATCTCATGGTGATATAATATAAATATAAATGTTTATCTCATGGTGATATAATAAAATAAAAAAATTAAAATTTTTCATTTTTAAATGAAAACCAAGTATTTTACATAGGCTATGTGACTTTTAGCAAGTTACCAAATGCATTCAATTTTCATCATGTATAAGGATACTATTAACAATTGCTATTTACGGAAACATAGAGGTCTAGTAACTGACCCATGTCCTCACAACTAATAAATAATTGAACTATGTTTTGAATCCAGCTAACCGAAGAGAATCCACTATGTTCTATTGTGTCATAAGTGCAATAATATGTCAATAAAATATTTAATCCATATGAAAAATTGGTAATAGATATTAAAATAGCACAAAAATTCTGAGGTTCTCACATAGCCCAGTCTCATGTAATAAAACCTGAAGACTCATAGTTCAACTGTCAGAATGAATTTTTTAAAGTTCCCTTAAAAAGAGTTCAAATAATATTAAAAAATAGCATGAGACTAATATCCAAGGGCAGGAAAATCAGGGATGTACTGGACAAGTCAATGGTTGTAATTTACCATAACTGTATGTGGGGCGGAGGGTAGGTAAGATAGAGAAGGGACCAGTTTGCCAGTCATAGTCAGACATGGTAATGCTGGACTAGAACTGAATAGGTAAAGGGATATTCATGATAACCCTCAGTGTCTGTATTGAAAACTACAATGCACAAAAGGAGAGGGGGTGAGAAAGAGAGAGAGAGAGAGAGAGAGAGAGAGAGAGAGAGAGAGAGAGAGAGAGAGAGAGAGAGAGAGAATAAAAGAGCCTGTCATAGCAGTAGGTTGGGCTGGGCTGGGAGGGAATCTGGGCACATTGGTGTTGGGAAATGTACACAGGTGTAGGGGTGGATGTTGAAACACTGAGCGACTGAAACCCAATCATGAACAGCTTTGTAACGGTATATATCATGGTGCTTTATAAAAAAAAAATAAGCAAAAGAGCCCAAATATTTGAGTAATATTTATCAAAACTCCTTTCCTTTTCCTGCCACTTCACTCATACTCGGCTACTTCTTAGGAACTTTTCCTTTGAATTTCTCTCTTGGCAAAAAATTCTACACCCTAGTTTGTGACTTATTTTTCTTTTATTTCTATTTTTCTCTTTTGCAGCCCTTTGTTATGTAGATGCATTTGATTCATTTGGCCTCTCTCCTAGAAGAAAGAGCCCATATTCTTTAGAAGAAAGAAGGAGGAAAATTGGACTAGCAATTTCAAAGTTATCTTTGGCAGGCTGGGGGAGTTGCTCATGTTCATTTACAGCCCCAATGTTAATAATTTATTATAATTTTGCACTAGGCACTCATTAAATGTTAATTTCTTTCTGCCTTTTCTTGAACTTGACCATATTTTCCCACTATCATGGAAAGTATTCTTCATAGTTCCATCTCAATATTTTGCACATGACTTATATTTGAAGGGTACTGTGGTATTTCAGTGGTTAGATTGAAGAGGAAAAAATAGAAAAAAAAGCAGTAAAGAAAACAATGGTTCTTTTGAAGGGAATATGCTCCTTGAGAACAAGAGACAAAAGAGACATCTAAGGCAAGCCTTTCTTGAGTAAAAAGTCTTAGGCCTAGGTTGGTTCATTAGTGCAGATGTTCTCTAAAAACTGTTGGGATGTTTCATATGATGAAAGTGTGGATAGCCAAGAGCTCAATTTGTAGTTAATAGGCCAATACTCTCTTCCCAATTATTGTTCAATAATAAGGCCAATATTTGAACTGTAGAGTTATCAGTGGAAATTCACATTTAATTCATATTGGTCATTTTGTTAAAGTAAAACAAAAAGATTCAAGTTTATTTCTTGATAAATGTATTTTTTCTTTTTTGGGTCACACCCAGTGATGCTCAGGGGTTACTCCTGGCTCTTTACTCAGGAACTACTCCTGGCAGTGCTTGGGGGAGTATGGGATGCTGGGGATCGAACCCATGTCAGCCGCATGCAAGGCAAACGCTTTTTTAAAAGCAATATAAGAAAACATGTGTATGTCAAAGGTGGAATTGAGATTATTTAATTTATTTAAATTTATTTAAAATATTTTATAATATGACTGTGAGATATACAATTACAAAGACGTTCATGTCTGGACTTCAGTCATACAAATACATGATCATTTAATCTTTGATAAAGGAGCAAAAGTTACGAAACGGAGCAAGGAAAGCCTCTTCAACAAGTAGTGCTGGGAAAACTGGGCGCTACATGTAAAAAAAATGAATTTGGACCTCTGTTTAACACTATTCACAAAAATGAGATCAAAATGGATTAAAAATCTCAATATCAGACCTGAATCCATAAAGTACATTGAAGAAAACATTGATATTGTTTTAAACTTTTAAAGCTTGTAGGTAAAACTTACTGTCATGTTTAGGGAGAAAAATTGAAAAATTTGAACGTGGATAGGTCATTGATGACGTTAAGAAACTATTGTGGGACTTGAGCAATAGATCAGAAGGAAAGGCACTTACTTGATTTGCATGTAGTCAACCTGGGTTTGATCTCTGGTATCGCATATGGCTCCCTGAACCCTGCCAGGAGCAATCTCTGAGTAAAGAGCCAGGAGTAAGTCCTGAGCACCCCTAGGTGTGAACTCGACATAAAAAATACATTATGAACACCATTGTAATTGAATTTTTCACTGTGGTATAGTAAAAAATTAAAAAAAAAAACAGAAATGTTTCACTGTGGTATAATAAAAAATAAAAAAACAGAAATGAAAAACAAACCACAATCAGATAAACAAAAACCCAAACCCATAAGAAACAGTTGTTAACACAGTTATCAGTGATTATAAGATTGAGCTCATGCAAAAATTAAGTTTTTATACTCACTGCTAGCAACAGTACTTTTCCATATATTATCAACTGCATTGCATCAGACATTCAAAATAAACAATGCTTTTAAACTTAGACAAATGATTCCTCTCACACATCCTTGGCAGTAACATTTAATAATCAGTTATCTTTAGTTATAAACTGCAAAGTGATCATGGTTGTCCTCCACAGAGATAACAGAATGATTCAGATGTTCATAGCAAAGAGTACCTTGATAAAGACTAAAATATGTTTAAACACATTACTGGAATTAGCAAATAACAAAAAAACAACATTCAGATGGAGCATGATGAAGAGAGAATAGAGCAAAAATGTTGTTGAGGGTGAGTGTATGATGAAGCCGCTTCTACCAAATCATGTTAATGGGGTTTGAGCTTCCCTGTGATGTGCAAAAGAGCTTCTTGCTGACCTATGTCTGCATCAAGACACTTTTGCTGGAAAAATGGCAAATCTTGCTTATAGATCTTATGGAGAGTAAAACATCTCAAAAGGAAAGCAACCAAGTAGTAAATCAATCAATACTCAATGATTTTCAGTTTAGAAATTCTCCACTTAGTTATTTAAAGTCACTCGTAATGATTTTTAAAATAAGGTACTCTTATTTTGTTGGATTTGTTCCTGCATAGCTTTAGGAGCACAACTAAGATCATTTAAATTATCATTATGATTAAATCTAGAAGCAGAAGTCCTTGCAGTTACTTTGAGACTTGGCCTCAAACATCTGACCTTAACCCCAATCACTGGTATGTAGGAGAGGAATATAAATTTAGGCAGAGGTTGGATTTTATAATCTGGGGCCTTGGTGGTCAAAGCATCAGTATATTCACATATCTGTCCAAATACATGGATTATTTAGCCTTAAGAATTCAGTGCTATAGCATATCCAGTTTTGTACGAAACTGAAAGCTCTCTGTAATGAATTAACTTATTGTTTCATATCAAATATTTAAACAGTAGCATATATTTTCCTTAGTCTGTCATAAATAATTTTCCAGGCTTCCTAACTGAGTTCTACACACCATCTATCGATAATATGGAATAAGAGAGAGAAGACTAGTGAATGGGTGAAGAGAGGTAAATTCTAATCTTGACTCAACAAAATGCCCACCTAAATTCTCTTTACTGCATTCCCACAAATTGATGAAGAATTATGGATAGAAGGGTGAATACAGATTCAAAGTGGTTTCCAACTTTATTTTTGATTTTTGCATGACAGTGGATATGTCAACCTCTTATCAATGATAGAGGTACTTGTTCAGGGACACAATGGGAAAAGGGCAATGCTTTGTCTAAACTTTATTATTGATTACAAATGTCTTTGGGGATAAATTTTTATGCTTCAAATCCCCACCTTCCATTTCTAGCATCAAGCTTAACTATGCAAAAAACTTCCCTGACCAGCAAAATGGACAAGAGGCAATATGGCACTTATATATGGGCCTGAGAAGTATTAGCCATGGGTGTTGTGAGCCACGACGTCCTTTCTTACTGTTAAGAGATAGGTATTATTTTAATAGAAACCAGCCCCATACCTTGGTCCCAGAGTTAGGATGCCATTGAGCAGAGCAGCAATACCATCTATAAAGAAAATGTGAATGACACATAATACACTTCTTTTGTTTGATTTTGGTCATTTTTGGTTTTCTTTTGGGCCATTCCTATTGGTGCTGAATATGGATCCAGGGCTCCTGCAAGAAAAGCAAGTGCTCTGACCATTAGAGCCATCTCTCAGCTTGTATTTCATTGTTTTATGCTACTGAGACTGACATTAGACCTTGTATTTATAGCATAGCCAATGCTATCCTGATGTACACTTTTTGGTTGAGGTAGTGTGCTAGAAAAAAAATGCCATTTGTAAAAATCTCTCTGATGAAAGAGATAGAGAGAAAGGGAAAGAAATAAAGAACCTGCCATGGAGGCAGGCTGGGGGAGGGAGGAGGGAACCGGGGACATTGTTGGTGGGAGATGGGCACTGGTGGAGGGATGGGTGCTGGAACACTGTATGACCAAAACCCAAATATGAACTTTGTAATTGTATACCTTTGTGATATTATATCTCACTGTGAGATATGTGATAAAATATTTATGACTCAATATGACTCAATATGATAAAATATTTTAAAAAAGAGCAAAAAAATCTCTCTGATGATTTGTATGCACATGTATACTTCTATCTAACTAAGGACTTTTTATTCAAGATAATGCTCTTTTGTACAAAACATTAACCACCATATCATGGTCTCAAATTTGCATCAAGCTCTAACAATATAGTGCAGCCTCCTATTTACTTCTAAGTTACTTACATCTTAGTTACATCTTCCAATATTAGGGATATAATTGCTTATTATAAGTAAACCTGGTTCTTTGTATTTTTTCAGTTTATTCCCTTTTTGCATTTTCTTATTATATGATATAGTTTAACTGCCTTCCAAACGTAAGATCATTGTTAGGCTTAATGTTCTTACAATCAGATTGAAGTGTGTAGCTATGAAAGCAAACAACACCAGAAAGGCAAATAGTATATTTTTAGTTTCTATTGAGTTTCAATACCTTAAATTCTATGCAATAGCATCATAATTGCTCTAACAAAAAAGCAGTGACTCAAAATGTGAAGTTTTAAAGTGTATCTCCTGAAAAATGAAAAGACAAGACATAAGGACAGGTCAGTGGAACTATTCATTGCTCCGAAGTACCCTCCAACAAAGTAAATTACTCCACTTATGTAAATTATTTAAAAATTATTTAATCCAAAAGATTCCTCTGGATGAGGCCATATCACTTTCAGGAAGATCCCTGGTACATTGCCAAAATTTTGTGTTGTTAATCTTTCTCCCAGCCTTCCCCAAAGGGACTTGAGCCTTTTTTTCCAGAGTAACTGTACAGTGGGGCTAGTGGGGGTGGGGAAGACACACAGGATATGGAGGATAAAATAAGATCGTTTGTTAACTGCTTGAAAATGTCTTTGAATTGATATTAATTCCAAGATATTATTTATTATCATTTGACAGTCAGAGAATTATCTTAGGTGAAGTGATCAATAGCACTTGATCTTTTAGTTCCTGTCCATCTCACAGTATACAAATCCAAACTGGGGTTAATCCTCATTTTTTGAATGTATAATATACTCAGAAACTGGCAGAATTCCCTCCAATGATACCTTGATCTGTGAAAGGGGAAGGTTAGAATGAGAAAGGCTGAATGGAAGTCACAAGAAGACTTTTCCAAGTGTGTTATTTATCCTAACCTTTTCCTTCTAACTACTAAGGAATATTAGAACCATGTCAAGATTGTAGACAACTGTACCATTCCTTTAAAATGTCAGGATTCACTTCACCTTTTTATGTTATTTTTATTTCTTTGCTCTTGTTTTCGGACCACACCCAGTGATGCTCAGGGGTTAATCCTGGCTCTGCACTTACAAATTACCCTTGGCGGTGCTCAGAGGCTCATATGAAGGGAGGCCAGAGGCCAGTTATGAAGCCAGAGGCCAGATATTGAACCCAGAAGCCAGGTATTAAACCCAGATGCCAGGTATTGAACCCAGAGGCCAGGTATTGAACCCTGCATGGCAAATGTCCTACCTGCTGTACTATTATTCTGGCTCCGTCTCACAAATTTTATGGCCGTCTTCTCTTTCTTTCTCACTCTTTTTCTCTCTTTCATTTTTTCTTCCTCTTCTATACGCCCCTACACATCAATTTCAGTTTATATATTTATGTGTGCTTAAACCATTTTGTAAGAGAGTTAAAATATTTTCTGAAGATCACACTTAATAGATGAGTAGCAGCATGAGGTACAATAAGAAAGAATTAGTCTATAGACCTTGTTTCCTTGTTAATTAATTTATGTTCACAATTACCAGAGCATTCACATTTGGTTCTGTTTCAGAAGAATATGATGACCTAGATTACAATAACAAGAATTCCTCCATATATCATATGATTAATAAACATTAATTTAAATGATACTCATCCTACATGACTAATGTGGGTCTGAAGGTTCAGGTCCTTCTGTTCACTGAGGGAATCAGACTATTGACCCAGGATTTCATAATGACCAGTTTGTTTTGGAGGAAAAAATACCACTGTGTTTAATGCTCAGGTTTTTAAAATTCCTTCTGGAAATGCAAATGAAAATATCAATAAGATAATTCACACCAGTGAGGATGGCTTATATCCAAAAGACTGTACACAACTAGTGTTGGCAGCAATGCAGTAAAAAAGAAACCTCATTCACTGTTGGTAGGAATGTCATCTGGTATAGCTTCTATGGAAAGCAGTTTGGATATTTGTTGTAAAAGTAAGATTAGAAGATTCAGATGACCCAGCAATTCCACTTCCTGGTATCTGCCTTGAAATACAAAAAATCACTGTATCACTGTATCACTGTCTTCCCGTTCATCATCGATTTGCTCGAGCGGGCCCCAGTAATATCTCCATATGACCTGTCTCATGCAAGTAGAGCCCAAGGGCACCTGCTTGCTCCAGGAACATAAATATTAATTTGAAAAGATATATGTATACCTGTGCTTAATGAAGCACTTAATACAATAGCCAGGATGTGGTAAGAATCTAAGCTTTAAACAACAGATGAATTGACAAAGAATCTATGATATATATATAGTGATATATGTGTATATATATAGATATGTGTATGTTTTCTATGTTTTTAGATATATATGTCATATATACCATATATCACAAACAATGGAATACTACACAGCTCTAGAAAAAGATAAAACCCTATAGTTCACTGTGATATGGGTGGGATGGATGGTATCATGCTAAGTGAATGAGGGAAAGGGACAAAGAACAATTGATCTAATTCATCTGTGAAATATAGTGAGAGACAAAACAAGGGAAAAGACTTGATCACTTGATCACTTGATCACTTGAATCCTGTTATTCATCGATTTGCTGGAGCGAGAGCCAGTAACATTTCCATTTGACCCTATCATGTGCCAATGTAGCCCAATGGCATCTGGTTGATTCAGGAATATGAAGAGCCGCAAACCGTTCCTTCAGGGTCTTGACAAGGAAGTCTGACCATCTTGTAGGTGGGCGGCCACGTGATCTTTTGACATCCTGTGGGATCCAGTTGGTAATGGCTCTAGTCCAGCGGTTGTCTCCAAATCGCATTACATGTCCAGCCCATCTGATTTTCGATGCCTTGGCAAACGAGACAGCATCCCTGATTCTGGAATAGCGACGGAGGTCAGAACTCCGGATTCCTTCTCTCACTTGAGTGAAGCGTGATATTCCAAGCATAGCTCTTTCGATTCCTCTCTGGGAGACCCGAATAGCATTCTCATCCTGCTTTCGTAGGGCCCAGGTCTCTGAGGCGTATGTTAATGCAGGGAGAACTGTGGAGTCAAAGAGATGTGCCCGGAGCCGGAGGTTCTTTGTTCTTTTAGCTATTTCTTTGATGCCTTTGAAGGCATTCCATGCCGCTCTCTTCCTCCTGCGCAGCTCAGGTTTTAGGTCGTTCATCATGTTGATTTCTCGACCTAGGTACACATCACTGCTGCATTCAGAGATGTTTGTTCCATTGAGAGTGAATGGGGCCTCTGGAACTAGTTCATTCCAGAGGAAAAGACAGCACTGAAAAACAATAAACTCTTGATTTGAGGTTACAACACTGATTACCAAACTCTGGGAGAGAGGTGGAAGGAAACACTGACAGGGCAAGAGGTCATACAGAAGTAGTGATGGGGGATGTTTGGTGGTGGTGGGTTACATTAATTTTGTACAATTCTACATAATTTGGCACTAATGTAATTATCTTACACAAAGTGTACTAAGAAATTTTGTGAAGTTTTCCCTTTGGAAATAGCACATTACCATGTCCATCTAATTGGCTAAAGTGCATAGATCTACCTTCAAAGGTAATAGGGAAAATCCAGTTCCATGATGTGCTAAGAAGGGGAGAGCTGCAACACTCTAACATTTTTTCTGATGTCGCTAAGATGATGATAGTTGGAAAAGATCACTTGGACAGGAACTGAGTGTTGAAAATAGATAATAGGATATTCCTGATAACACTTCATTATTGCAACCCATAATGACCAAAATGCCCATAATGTCCAAGCACGCCTTCTCTCTCTCTCTTTCTCTGTCTGTCTGTCTGTCTGTCTGTCTGTCTGTCTGTCTCTCTTTCACTCTCTCTTTCCCAGCCATAAAGGCAGGTTGGGGAAGGGGACAAAATTGGGGCACTGGTGGGAAATATACACTGGAGAAGGGATTGGTGTTGCAACATTATATGACCGAAACTCAATCATGAACAACTTTGTTACTGTGTATCTCACTGTGATTCAATTAAAAAAATAAATTAAAGGGACCGGAGTTACAGTGTACTAATAATTGTCGAAAGTGCTAATACCAACCCAGAACTGAGCATTAAATGCAGGCAAAAAGATACACAGGGTAACCTCAAAGTGTATGTATTACAATCCACAATATATCAGAGAAGGAAGAGAGAAAAAAAAGAGAGAGAAAGAGAAACAGAGAAAAGAGATAAAAGACACTGCCATAGAAGCAGGCTGGGCGGGGAGGAAATCAGGGACATTGTTAGCTGGAAATGGGCACTAGTGGAGGGATGGGTGCTGGAACACTGTATGACCGAAACCCAAACATGAGCATCTTTGTAATTGTATATATCACGGTGGTATAATACAATATTAAAATAAATATAAACAAACAAACATATAAATAAATAGATAGATACATAAATAAATAAAAATAGGAACCTGAGTTACAGTACAGTGGGATGGATGTTTGCCTTGCACTTAGCAGATCTATGCAATCCCGGGCATCCTATATGGTCTCCTGAGCACTGCCAGGGTAATTCCTGAGTGCAGAGCCAGGAATAACCCCTAAGCATTGTTGGGTGTGACACAAAAAGATAAAAAAAATTCAAATTAGAAAATTTTGCCATAAGGTGGAAATTATCACAAGCGTGTGGGAGTCAGAGGCTAGGTAAGACAGAAAATGGAACAGTGTGCTTACAATTGTCAAAAGTACTAATACCAACCTAGAACTGGGCATTAAATGCAGGCAAAAAAGATATACATGACAACCCTTTAATGTATGTTCTGTAATCCATAGTCTGGAAGGGAAGGAAAAGAGAGAAACAGAGAGAAAGGGAAAGAAATAAAGAACCTGCCATGGAGGCGGTCTGCGGGAGGGGAAGGGAACCTGGGACATTGGTGGTGGGAGATGGGCACTGGTGGCGGGATGGGTGCTGGAACACTGTATGACCAAAACCCAAATATGAACTTTTTAATTGTATATATTTTTAATTGTATATCTCAAGGAGGTATAATAAAATACTTAAAAAATCCTTATATATTTTTGAAGTTAAAAAAATGAAAGAAAATTTTGCCATGATATAAATAAAATACCTTTCACTAAAAAAATGCAATTGCTTTATTCCGAAGGAATGGTGACATGGCTCTGTGGTTGAACCTTGAGTGTGTGAGATCTTGGGTTCGATTTCCAGCACAACTTGTTCACTGAAGAACCTCTGGGAATGATTCCTAGGCACCACCAGCTGTGCCCCCAAATATAAAATAAATAAATTCTGTAGATGCCTGGACGTCAAGAAAGCCCTGAAATGCATGAGCTGGAGTCAGATGATAGCAATTACTCAGTGCATTCAAAAATCCACTTTTTGAGGCAAAACTTAGATGTTTCAGATCTTTTTGAATTTTAGTTTCAGACTGGCAAGTCACTGGCAATTCTCCACCAAATACAAAATAAAATTTCATAGGCAAAAATGCAATTTCTGCCTTGTGTTAATGAATTGATCCTTGTTTTAAGTACTTGTTTTGCATGTGATCTTAGGACACTGTTTGTAAACAGGCTCAAACTTAGACCAAGGCAGATAATTGAAGAAAATAAGCACACAATATAAATTATCTCATTAAAAAATTAAAGCCAGATAAAATTGTATACATTTCACTAAATTACCTTTCTAGGCTTTGCAAATATTCTGAGGGCAGCTAATCTCTTCATTTTAATTAGACTGCACATCTCTTTCAAAGGCTACTGTCCTGATGTTTTAATATAAAAAAGACTTCCTATTTAAGGCAGAAATCTAGAGAGATTATAATTAACATTCACTGTTAACCTTTTTTTAAAAGGGGAATTATTTAACTTCAAATGAGGAAGACCTTCCATATTTGAAGCTCACTTAAGATTTTCAAAAAAAATTGTAGCAAATTATGTCTTTGAATATTTGAGACTTAATTTATCTGAAATATAAATCTTAACTTATTCCTGTATTCCTTAGTTATTTATATTTTGCTTTTATTTTTGGTTGGGAAGTAAAATATATTTATTATTTATTTAATTTATTTATGACCATGACTAGGCAGAGAGAGAGAGGAGAGAAAGAGAGCGAGAGGTTCATTTCATTTCATAGAGAGAGAGAAGAGAAGAAAGAGAGAGATTTAAGAGAGAACATGGGTTTTCCAAGAGGGCTGAGAGCTGAAGACATCGCATGAAGTAAAATAAATGAATTAAACAAACTCAGGTTGAGATGTCAATGATCATAGAATACGGATGTGCCTCCTGGAGTTCACTTTCCTCATTTAAAAATTCTTGTCTGTTCTATATTTTACTTGTTTTTTATTAACTCCATAAATTCATGGACTTTTGTTCCAAAGCTCTATATTCAATAGTAGGTAATATACTTGCACAAAGTAGATAGTCAATAAATATTAATTATATGGATGTACCAATGAACTATTGAATTTTAAACTGAGCTGCACTTTGGTCAAAGAAATACTTCAATAAGTTGAGCACATACGAGGCATCCTTTGCATGCAAAAGGCCCCATTTTCCATCCCGGCACAAAATAGTACCCTAAGAAATGCTGAAGGCAACACGTCAGCACAAATCTGTACCTAAGCATTGAATGTGACCCTAAAACCTAGAGTTTAAAATAAAAGAAAAAGAAAAAAAGAAGCACCTGTCCTTTGAACATCAAAAAATTTTGGAATAGAATTTTGCTATGTGTTTTCCTCCAAGATTATCTCTGCTGATTGCTTGCACAAGGAGGTTCTTAATAAATATTAGTTGGTCAATATTAGAGTCAGAAAAAAAGAGAAAGGTTCATTTCAGTAATGGACAGGAAGATGTGTAGACCTGATACTAACACATATGTGTAGAATAGCGGAGGTTGGGAGACATGATAATTCTGGAGACTGCACCATCCATGCTGAGTGACTTTCTCCGCTGTAACATTACAGGCAGAGTTTAAACCAATCCCCACAGAGTTAAAAGAGTTGGTGTACTTGAGCCTGTGTTCATTATGTAAGAATCTTTATGCATCATTTAAAATTTATTGAAGCAACACTGTCTTTTTTTTTTGTGGAGTCCGACCCAGCTGTGTTCTGGGTTTACTCCTGACTCTGTTCTCATGCTCATTCCTGGGGGTCTGGAGACCATATGTGGTGCTGGGACTTGAACCTGGGTCCAGTCGCGTACTAGCAAGTGCTTACCTGTTGGACTATCTCTCTAGCCTGACACTGTCCTTTGGAATCTATTACAAAATTAAACACTTTGAAAAAGTTGAGAAGTACTCGTAGGAAATCTGTAGGCAGATCATGACAAAGAAATGAGGAGTTTCAGTGTCAGGTTGCTGGTTTTAACTTCAGTTAAGCTATTTCCCTGGCAGAGTGGCTGCTTGTTAGACACATTGTATTTATAAGTCTGTTTTCCCACCTATAAACAGAGAATCAAAATTACTGATGAGTGCAAATAAATTACATGAACTATATGCTTAGCCCAGTAATTGGATAAAGTAAACTTGAATTAAATAAAAGTCAGCTATTAATACTGTTACTGTTTGTTTGATGCAACTATTGTGCTCAAGGTGCATCACTCACAGCTTTTGCACCCAATATGGAGGAGCAGAAGACTTAAATTGAGCAGAAGACTTAAAAGACTGGGACTTAAAATGTCTTTACTTGGTCATCCACGGACACCAACAGAACACTTGAATAACTGCTTCTCTAGGTCTGCACATGTATAAAGATCAACCCACCCCTGTGGTTAGCACAGGTTTATGGGTACACTATAAAAACTACCAAAACTCAGTTAACACCAGAAAAGAAGGAGCCTTCTTTCTAAATGATTCAGGGAGATTGCTGAAGTTAGAGTTAAAAAAGAAATCTCATTATCAGAATGTTCGGATATGCTTGCTTAGAAAAATAAGGTGGAGAAGATTCACTTTTCTTAATTTGTACAGAATAGAAAATGTAAGTAGGCAGTTTGCATTCTTATAGGGTGATCTAATGGTTCATGTGCATATGTTTGTTTTGACCAGGCATAGATTTGAACTGAATCATAACAAGTGATATACTGAGAGGGAGGACCAAAATATCAAAAATATTCTTGGAGGACATAATTTCCAGGTGAAGATTTCTAACAGATGCAAATGAGACCTCTTCAAATATGAAATCATCAGAATGATTTAGAGGATCATGTCTCATATTAGACTTACTTTTATCAAACATCATTTAATTAATTATGTACTTTTCATTTATAAAATGCTCACTTATGTGGGGTCTTTCTTGTTATTTTCTTTTTTGGTTAATTTTCTTTATTCATTATTTTTTCCCATCAGTTTTTATTAAGGCACCGTGATAAGCAAAACCATTAATATTATTTTATGCTTCCAATGCTACTGTACCACACCCACTATTAGAGTATCAGTATTACTCCACTACTGGCCCTAGATCACTTCCACACCCTTGGCAGCTTCAGTACTCAGTTCTATTGGCTCTATTTCAGAGTCTGTTTCCATTGGTTATTGTCTATCCCCTTGCGTTGTGTGTTTGTACTCTGCGAAAGAGTGAGAGCATCTGGTATTGATTTTTCTGCCTTTAGTTTCACCCACTAGTCACCCTCTAGCTCTATTCAGGATAAAGCAAAATGTGATATTTCATCTTTCCTCATAGCTCAGTAACATTCCAGTATACCACGATTTCTTATCACTCATCTGTTGTTGGCACTGGGTTGTTTCTAGATCTTGGCTGTTGTAAATGAACATAGGTGTGCATGCGTCTTTACAAATCAATGAGCACAGAGAGAGCAGGTAGTAGCTCTGTCCCATGTAGCTGTGTCTCTGGCTCAAGCATACCTGGGCTTGAAATAGTCTTAGCTGTAGGGTGGGACTCTGACTAGCCCTGGTCCACCATCCCAACAGAGCCTTGCAAGAAGTCAGAAGCCCCACACCATGAGGGCAGCTATTTTCAACATCTGGTCTCCACAACTGGTCAGAGCTCCACCCAAGAGAAAAGCCGATCTCAAGCCCTGCTTGTCAGGAGTCCCACCCTATAGCGAATCCTATTTCAAGCTCAGGTATACTTGAACCAGAGACACAGATACACAGGGCAGAGCTGCTACTAGCTCTCTATGTGCTCGGCTGATCATGAGGTGTCTGGGTAGAAAACAGGTTCTAGCACTGGCCCACCATCCCAATAGAGCCTCGCAAGAAGCCAGAGGAACCCCTGCACCATGAGGGCAGCCATTTTCAACATCAGGACTCCACAGCTCGTCAGAGCTCCACCCAAGAAAAAAAGTCTCAAGCCCTGTTCAGAGTCCCACCCTACAGAGTCCCACCCTACAGCAAAGCCTATTGATTCATATACATTTTTTTTAAAAGCTTGCTAAGTCTATGGAAAACCTTGCAGGGATTTTGATAGAAGTGACATTAATTATGCATATCAAGTGCATTAATAATATGTTGTCTTCTAGTCCATAAACACATTAGATATCTTCATTTATTGAGGTCTTCTTGAATATTATCCATCTGCACTTTTTACTTTTTTTTTTTTTTTTTGCTTTTTTTGGGTCATACCCGGCAATGCTCAGGGGTTTCTTCTGGCTCTGCACTCAGGAATTACTCCTGGCGGTGCTCGGGGACCATATGGGATTGAACCCAGGCCGGTACAGGCTGGTCGCGTGCAAGGCAAACGCCCTACCCGCTGGGCTATTGCTCCGGCCCTCACTTTTTACTTTTAAACACATAAATAATATAGATGTTTTGGAATGCGATATCTAATTATTGGATTTTTAAAAGACATTTGTACATGAATTGTGTTGTTTTATTCATTGTTAAAGTATAGGCAAGTGGCTTTGTTTATTGATCTTTGATCTTGTGAACTCAATAAACTCATTAAATTAAAACTTTGGTGAAACTATGTCTTGGTTACTATATTTGGGTCCAAACTATGTTTTGATCAATTTGAATATTTCAGATATATATGAATATATATAATATAATATATATAATATAATATATAATATAATGCACATATAATGTATATAATATAATGTATATAATATAATGCATACAGGCATTCTTCTTGTTTTTGTAACGTGTCCAAAGTTATTTGCTTATTCTTTCAAAACCTTCAAAAAGCCACTGGGAGATGTGGCAACCAAAGAGATTATTTGTTTTAACTAATTTGTGGCCAATTTGAACTACCCATTTTTCAGGCAGAGCAGATTAAGCCTAATGATGTTGAGAGTTTATAGAAAAATCTACGTCAAATTCTGGAATAATTTGTCAAGGAATTCTTAGTTTAGTAACTCACAGAGAACAAGAGATTTGGTGGCTGAGGACCCAAATTTAAGTTATAAATGATCTCAGAACTTATAGAGCATTCAGAAGGTTTTACTTCAGAAAAAAAACGCTGGATGGAAATTGTGATTGCCAGCAACCAGTCCAAAGTAGCTCAAGAAGGGACCTAAGCAGAAGCAGATTCTGTCTGTACAACTTTCTTTTCTATGCTTGTTTCCCTTTGTAGAGATTCCTTTAAGAAATTAAACAGGACCAAATCCTCAACTTCATTTCTTTTCTAGTTCTCTAATTTTGATTCAGAACCACATCTTTGTTTAAGGGTTTATATAGATAAACCTCAATTTTGTCAATCTCAATTTTGTCTAAGAAGTGGGATCAACTTCTAATTTTCAATGTTAAATCCCATGCTCTTCTTTCTCCTGCGGTATTATCAAGATCACCACACCAGGGTATGTTTCCTGCTGGGCCAGATGTTCTCAGTAAACTGAAGAACTGTACCTGCATAATTTCTCCTTTGTGCTGCTGGAACAGTCTGGAAACAGTTTATACTTTGCAAGTTCAGTTCCTTCATTAATTATGGCATCAAATGCCACGGAGAACAGAGGAATCCCAGAAACAATCATTGAGTGTCCCTTTTTCTACCTGTTTCTGTGAGGCATCTGGACTTCTGGATAGCCTGGGGCTTCTCTCATAAGCCTTTGACTGAAGCAAAATTAATACACATGGTTACATTTTCACCGTTTTGAAAAATATCTAAAAGCTTTGCTAAGCAAGATCTAATACTGCAATGGTAAGATGAAACTGGTATCTTTGGTTGCTACTTGTTAAACGGGGAGTCAGTTGTAGCTCAGACACACTGCGGCTGGACAATCAGGAAACGTACAGGAGAAAACAGGCCTATGGAAGACAGGAAGAGAAGTAGGGAGAATTTGGGGCAAAATGAAAATCAAGTGCATATAATGTTGAATTGACTCAGAAAACAACTTCTGCTATCTAAATTTGTACACATGTTTAAGTGATGGCTACAACTTTATAGAAGGAAGAAATGCTTAAGATTTAAGATATTGGCTGCTCCACTAAGAAATAAAAAGTTGAAAACAAAATCTTTAGCCAATGAAGTCATGATTAGCTACTATACAACTTTGAGAAAGCTGGCTTATTGATTTATCTTACCTTGTACGGTACTCAAATTTCCAGTACTATGTTAGAAACTGAATTTAAAGGGTTGTCTTAAAGCTCAAGCAAACAGACATTTATTAAAATTACTTTTCTGAGAAACATATTAATGTGAGCTATAAACAAGAACACTTTTTAACTTGAAAGAATTTGAACTTTAAAAAATATGTAAAATGTTCAAGAAATGTAAACAGGAATTTTCATCTCGTTTTCCATATGGTTATGTAAGCACCTTAAATATCAACATAGATCACAGACAAGCTGATTTACATTCATAAGAAATTTCTAAATAAAAAAATTAATTAAAATGTTTCAAAAATGTTTATTTTTGGCAGCTAACATAGCATGTGGGATCAGAAAGATAGAAAGGTACTGTGTGTTACATCAAAGTAAAATGTCCACATAAAAGTTTTTTCCTTTAGAAAGCACTTTTAAAATATTTATATTTAATATTCATCAGGTACTTTAAGGTTTTTCTGTCTCTCTCTCCTTTTAATTGAGATATCATAATATGCAAGAGTATTACTAGGATTTTTGTTTTAGGCATACAGAGTTACTATACCACCCCTACCTCTCTGATTTTTATATATAAATACAAAAAATATGAAATTGGCTTTTCTTTGTGACTCAGGTTGGCACTGTAAACATCCATAATTGTTGAGTGTTTCTGACAGAATTTTCTCTCATCTTCTTCAATGACCATGTACAGAAATTTATGCTCCCATTATGTCTTTCTTGACAACTTTAATATCCCTTAAGAATCCAGGTAAATAACTTGAATTGTCAGAAACATTTGTTAAATAAGATTAAGTAGCAGCTGGAGAGATAGTATACTGGGCAAGGTACTTTCTTTGCACATAGCTGACCTGGTGCTCACACTGGTCCCCCTGTGTGAGCAAGGTACTTTTTTGCACATAGCTGACCTGGTGCTCACACTGGTCCCCTGACCTGGTGCTCACACTGAGCACCTCCAGGAGTGATCCTTGAGCACAGAGCCAGCAGGATAACCTGAATACTATTTGGTGTGATTCCCTCACTAACCCTGCTCTTTTCCAGAAAAAAAATATTATGGAACGAGATTTTAAGAAATGATTGAGGTGGGAACAGTGACGGTTTTAATATTTTTAGGCACTCAGAAACTTTTTGGTCCTTTTGGTTTACTTGTATGTTTTTGTTTGTTGACATTTGGATTAGGGGTTATGTCCTTAGGGGCCTTTAGACTGCTGGTAAATAATAATTTTTATTAATATATTTATATTTAATATTTCTTCAATGAGCACCACCTGGAGGTGCTCAGGGGACCAGTGTGAGCACCAGGTCAGCTATGTGCAAAGAAAGTACCTTGCCCACTATACTATCTCTCCAGCTGCTACTTAATCTTATGTAAAAAGTATTTCTGACAATTCACGTTATTTACCTGGATTCTTAAGGGATATTATAGTTGTCAAGAAAGACATAATGGGAGCATAAATCTCTGTACATGGTCATTGAAGAGGATGAGAGAAAATTCTGTCAGAAAACCAGCAGGACAGTTCTACTGTTCAAGAAGGGAGATATTCACGACATTGGCAACTATCGCCCCATCTGCCTGTTGTCTGTCATCTACAAGCTGTTTACACGAGTCATCCTGAACAGGATTAGCAGAACACTAGATGAAGGACAAGCATGCGAGCAAGCAGGGTTCCGGAAAGGATTCAGCACAATCGACCATATCCACACAGTAACCAAGCTCATTGAGGTTGGTAGGGAGTACAAGATGCCTCTCTGTCTCACATTCATTGATTTACAGAAAGCCTTTGATTCTGTGGAGACTGAAGCAGTCATCGAAGCCCTAGCCAAACAGGGTGTTCAAACCCAATACATCAAGATCCTTCGTGAGTTGTATTACGGATTCACCACCAGGATCTCACCATTCTACAAAGAATTGATCATTAATGTGAAAAGAGGGGTTCGACAGGGTGATACCATTTCACCAAAACTCTTCAGCGCCACCCTCGAGAACATCATGCAACAATTAGAATGGGAAGGAATGGGAGTGAAGATAGATGGTCGGCAACTACACCACCTCTGCTTCGCTGATGACATCGTTCTAATAACACCAAACATTAGCCAAGCGGCACAAATGCTGGCTGACTTTGACCGAGAATGTGGAAAGATAGGTCTACAGCTGAATCTAAAGAAAACTATGTTTATGAAGAATGAACTAGTTCCAGAGGCCCCATTCACTCTCAATGGAACAAACATCTCTGAATGCAGCAGCTAGTGTACCTAGGTCGAGAAGTCAACATGATGAACGACCTAAAACCTGAGCTGCGCAGGAGGAAGAGAGCTGCATGGAATGCCTTCAAAGGCATCGAAGAAATAGCTAAAAGGACAAAGAACCTCCGGCTCTGGGCACATCTCTTTGACTCCACCGATTCTCCCTGCATTAACATACGCCTCAGAGACCTGGGCCCTATGAAAGCAGGATGAGAATGCTATTCGGGTCTCCCAGAGAGGAATCGAAAGAGCTATGCTTGGAATATCACGCCTCACTCAAGTGAGAGAAGGAATCCGGAGTTCTGACCTCCATTGCTATTCCAGAATCAGGGATGCTGTCTCGTTTGCCAAGGCATCTAAAATCAGATGGGCTGGACATGTAATTGCGATTTGGAGACAACCGCTGGACTAGAGCCATTACCGACTGGATACCACGGGATGTCAAAAGATCACATGGCCGTACACCTACAAGATGGTCAGACTTCCTTGTCAAGACCCTGAAGGAACCATTTGAAGTTCTTCATATTCCTGAATCAACCAGATGCCATTGGGCTACATTGGCACATGATAGGGTCCAATGGAAATGTTACTGGTGCCCGCTCGAGCAAATCAGTGAATAATGGGATTCAAGTGATCAAGTGAAATACATTTAAATTTTATATTTTTAATTTGACAGAATGATTTATAATAGCAGTTAGCATTATCTTCATTAATGCTTTAGGCAAACAGCATCACTGCATCACACTTATGACAAGTGTCTCAATATTGCTTCATGCTAATTCTAGGAGTCTTTTCATACTCTCCCACCACCCAGAGCAGACTTAGACAAACAGTAACTTTTAAGAGAAAAATAATAGATAGAGCCAGAGAGATACAGGGCTAAGGTGCTGGCCTTAAGCACTGCCAAACCGGTTCGATCCCTCAGGCTTGTATATGTAACACTGGGTGTGATCTCAAAACTCAGCTCCCAAACCCCCAAAAGACAAGTTGTATTCTTGGGCTCTAAAAGCATGTCAAGACTTAAAGAATGGGGACTGGAGGGATAGATAGTACAGTAGGTATGGTGCTTGCCCTGCATGGCATCTGACCCTCGTTCCATTCCTGATACCCCAAGTAGTCACCCTATTCTGCCAGTAGTAATCCCTGAGTGCAGACCCAAGAGTAAGCCCTGAACACCAGTGGGTGTTCCCCCCAAACACAGAAAATACTAAACAAGGTGTTTTTTATTTTTTTAATATCAATATCCTGCCCCTTGAGGTGTTGCAGGTGTGGCTGTAGTGACTGACTGTGTTGGCAGGTGGCAGACAGGAGACAGACTTGTCTGCACCCAGAGCTCTGCCCCGTGGGCCTTGGATAGTTGATGGTCTGACATAGAAAAAGACTGGGCTCCCTGGGATGAACCCAGAGCCACGGCAGAGCCTGACAAGCTACCCTTGGTGGATTCGATATGCCCAAAACAGTAACAATAATGGGCTTCATTCCCAACGAATGGAGACATTACTGGTGCCTGCTCGAGCAAATCAATGAACAAAGGGAAGACAAGTGATACAAGTGACAAGTGAATATTTTAAGTATTTTAAGTGAATATTTTAAGTATTTTAAGTATTTTAGTGAATATTTAAGTATTAAAAATACTAATGTGTCCTTCCCTCCACCAATATCCCCTGTCCCCCACCCAGCACCTCAGCCTGCATTCTTGCAGGCACAAATATACTTCATTATGTTCGTTATAACAAAAAGGCAAATGGAATGATCAAAACTTGTGTAAATTGTTGTGTCTCACAGTGATGTCCCTAAAGCGATGGTCTGAGGATCTACTAGTGCTTCCGGAGCCTCTGTGTTGTTTAGGCTCACTGAGCTTGGTGGGCTTCTATGCAACTTTCCCATCAGGTTTGTTGTGAACCTACTGGGTTGACAGTACTATAAATATATGACCACACAGACCAGGAGCTATAGATCTAGGACAATTTGGTGACTTAGCAGTTTGATGAGGTTCAGTTGTGGGCAGGGTCATTTCTATGTGAGAGGGTGTCAGCTGTGACTGTCAGCTGCTGTGCCTTCAGGCAGAAAGGGGAAATCTTCCTATACCCATTCCGAGAGGGCTCCAGAGATCTTAGCTGGAAGCAGTCTACCTGGGAAGATTCTGTGGGATGATGGTTTTTTTTTGGCCATTTCTCTGCCAGCAAGATGGCGGGTGACATTGTTTTAGATTTTTAAGCCAAAAACAAGTTTTAAAAAATTTATTCAAAAATATTTTAAGGCTAAGTAAAAAACAATTCAAAGTATTGTTTTATATTAAAATATACAAATATACTTACTATAGGGCTAATATATATTTGGCATTAGTTTCTAGAACATCTGCAACAAATTACCACGAACTGGGTGGCTTTGAACAAGAAAACTTGTTCTTCCACTACACAAGAGGCCAGAAGTCCAAGATCAAGAGATTGTAAAGATGCATTCCTTCTGCAAACTCAGAAAGCATCTGTCCCCTGCCTCGCTCCTAGCTCTTGGTGGTTACTGTCATCCTGAGCCTTCCTTGATTTGTGGTTGCATCCTTACTGTCTTTTCCTTTATCTCCACAGAGTTTTCTTGCCTCAATATGTGAGTATGTGCACATTCACTTATGCATGTCCCTTCTTATAAGGAAACTGGTCATTAGAACTTAGATGCACTCTAGTCAGTTCAATTATAAAACCTTAGTTTTAACATAGCATATTCAGAGATACCAAGGGTTAGAAACTTGAGTATACTAGTTCGGTGGCAATAGTTGAAAAATCAAATCACTTGTATCACTTTTTTTTTCTCTGAAAAATCAAATATAGTCAACAAATGAAATATACTTACATGTACTATCTGAAATTTACTGTAAAACATACAGTACAGATCAGATAGAATAGGTGATAGATCCTTTCTCTTGATATATGATTTTTGCAGATATGAGGGATAATAAATTGCAAACTGAATTTTAAATGACACCATCTTAAAAATAAAGATTTTAACATCTTACTTGGAGAAAGCATGTAACCTTTCAAATCAAAGAATAACGTTTCAACACCAGTAGTTAAGCTTTCTATTTGACCACTCTATCTTGACTCTAAGAGAACATTCTAATTAGAACCAACTCTCATAATTACTTCAGATTAATAGCATTATAAGGTAAGTGTTCTTCTATCTGGGTTTTATCTCTGCGCTATAAATTGCATTGTTACATCATATCATGCCCTTTACATTATTGGAGACACTTTTTAGAGAATTGGGGCCATGAGTAATTACAGAAATGTCTGATAGGTGAGGAAATCCACCCCCCCACTTTCCTTCACAAGACTGAGTCTCTATAATTTGACTGTGAAAACATCCATAAAAGACAACTGTTTCATTCTGGGATTTGTAGGAATGTCCATGTAAAAAGCTATTGAATAGGTAGAGGTGTTACTAACACCAGTCGGTGCTTACTTAAAGGCTTCATTTCTATGTGCTGCAAAGAAGAAAGAACATTATGCTTATCCACCCAAGGGGCTTCTATCTTTGGGAGGTATCATAGTTCAGCAATAGCCGTCATCAAACTAGAGTGAAGAAAGTTTGCATTTTAGCATACGGATATCTTTTTACATACTTCAAACACAATACAAATTAGCAACTGAGAAAGAAACATTTCTGGCCCCTCACATCCCCAGATCCACCTAAAAATTCAACTTGATGCCTTATTACTCTTTATAGTGGTCTGATTAATATCTAAAGTGTGCTTTTGTGAATATGAGTTTGCCTTTCTCACAAGACTTTTTAATTTGCCACATTACAGGGCGATAACGGCATAAGGAACCAGTGTGTTCTGAAAAAATACAATGGTTTGTTTGCCACAAAACTCTCTGAGGACTTTGTGGGTTGAGGGCAAACTCTGTTTGATGCTGTTAATGGGATGGTAGCTGACAAAAATGTCAAAAGATGTAAGTTATTGTTCCAGTCTACTTGAAATTTTAGAATATGTTCCCCTAGTCACCCTATTAATGGAGATATATTACCTTTCTGAGAATTTCCTGTCAAACTCTGTTAAGTAAATAAAGGCTAGGTGGAATATCAGAAACAAAGCTAACAAATGGAGCAAAGGCTTCCACTTGAAAGAGGAGAGCCAGCTGTTTACTGTGCTAATTTGATACAAAATGAAAATGTATGTTTTTCATCTTTGTGGAATATGATTTTCAAACATAGATTGAAAATTGGCTTTAGCAAAGGCTTTTTTTTTTAAAAAAAAAAGAGAGATATTTAGTGGTCTGGTTTTTGTGTGACAAATGTGACCAGGCCCTGACACAAGACAAATGTCTGGTTGAGCCTTGCATATTGGGTCTAAATTGAACTCAAACCACAAAGTAATGTTGGAATCACTTAGCTGGATACTGTGAAAGTGTCAAAAGCGGAATAGACTAGAATTTATTTTGTAGTCTGGGATCCATAATAATAGTTAGCAATGACCAAGGAGGACACAGGACATTTGATGTGAATGAGAAAAATCCACCAAGCTGTCTGATGTTGTTGGTCCTAGGCATATGTCATATCCCAGAGCACTCTAGTAATGCAAAATATAAGTGGTATTTCATCCTGTAGGACAGAACTTCCCATAAACATCATTTGGATGTATTCTTGGCGTTAGAATCTGATATTTGCTCCAGATATCTAGTAAGTTAAGATCAGGGATGCTGCTAAACAGTCTGTCATGGAATAGACCTTTGCAGTGAAGGAACTGGTTCAATACTTCAATGGTGCCATGCTTAAGAAACCCTCATCTAGATCAGTGATTTTCAGATATGCATATGAATAGGAACCTAGAAAGTTTTGTAAGAAACATGAAGACTGAGGCTCATAGAAAATAAGATATGAGTCTTTGTGGTTTTACAACTTCCCAGGTGATTCCCATTAAAGTTTGAGAATCACTACTATGGCTTATTAATTATCTTTGGAAGTATGGATGTGAACCATCTGTGAAAATGCTTTTTTTGGTGGTATGTTATCTTAATTGCTCCAGGATGCTTGTGCAGAAAATAAAAATTAACAATTTCTCTAGACCAGCATTCTCTAGATCATCACTGTTTCTCTCGACCAGCATTTCCTAATTTGTCTGTTGTGAGTTACAAGGACTGACAATTGGAATGTGTGCAAGTAATGTTATTAGAAATGAAAAAAAAATCATATGTATGTAGAAATATTTTCCAAATAATTAGTAATATATTCATTCAGTTAAAGGTGTTACTCATCAAGTGTTTTAAAAATGGGTGAAAGCTAACATATAGATTTTGTGTGGCATGGGCACATGGAATATTTTCATATTTTTTGCCAAGGATCCTACAAAATCACCTTGTGTATCACATTTTCAAGATTTTCCAAATGTATTTTTTTTAAAAAATAAGGTATCAACAATTCAAGTTTCTTCTGAGAAGTCAGGTTTCCTACATATAGTTGGTTTAGAATAATGTTTCTTCAAGCTTGGATTTTCAAATAAATCATGAAAAAAAATCTTGTTATATGATAGATTTCAATTTGGTTGGCCTGGGATTGTGATTCTGCTTGGAACTGCAAGACTTCCAAGGAAATCCAGATGTTCATGGTCCTCAGACCACAATTTGAGTAGTAGGATTTTAGTCATGGCTGTTTTTTGACATTTATAGAGTCTACATACATTCTGTAAAAATACTAGATCTCAGCAATATAGGAAAGGAATTAGTAATTTGAGAAAAGGAGTATCCATTAAACAAAATATCAAAGCTTCCATGCAGATATATTATTAACCTTATAGAAAGTTAGGGTTAGCGTTAGGGTTCTTCATTCCTCATGAACACAAATTAATTCTTCATGAGTGAATTTATCTAACACAAGGTTGCTGGGCAAGTAAAACACTAGAAGAAAATTCAGGTGCAAACAAAATCCTGCATTGAAGAAATAGACTCTAGGTGGCTCTATCTTAGGACTGTCTCAGTTTCCCTGGATATAAAATGTATCTTGTTTCTAATACTGACATCATTACTGCTGTTAGCATAACCATGGAAAATGTCTTTGATTTTATGACATGCATATAATACCATGGGGGTTACTTTAAGTCTGTCCATTGCACGGTATCACTTGTATCACTTGTCTTCCTGTTGTTCATCAATTTGCTTGAGCAGGCACCAGTAACATCTCCATAAGTCCTGTCACATGCTGGTGTAGCCCAAGGGCATCTGCTTGCTCCAGGAACATGAAGAGTCTCAAACCATTCCTTCAGGTCATGGGAATAAGGTCTATAATTGTTACTGGTTTTTGGCATATCAAATATGACATGGGTAGCTTGCCAGGGCTCTGCCGTGCAGGTAGGATACTCTTGTAGTAACTTCTCATCTCGTGCATTTATTGATGTGGCTTTGCGGCAGTGTGAGACAGGGAAAGATCAGCTTTTCTGCTGGGTGGAGCTCTAATGAGCTGTGGTGTTCAGATGTTGAAAATGGCGGCCCTCATGGTGTGGGGATTTCTCTGACTTCTTGCAAGGCTCTACTGGGATGGCAGGCCAGGGCTAGAACCTGCTTTCCCTCCTGGGTGCCTCATGATCAGCTGGGCACAGGGAGAGCTGGTAGTAGCTATTCCTCATGTATCTGATACATTGCACGGTAGATATTCCAAAATATTCCTCTATGACCTTTTTGCAAACTATTATTTGATTTTGATTTTTTTGTGTGTGCCAAGGCTCAAACCAAAGGTTTCTAAATTCAAGGCAAGAATTCGAGTGCTAAGTCAAATCCACCTATAACTATTATTTTTAAATTAGTAAATAAACTTTAACTTATAATGTCTGGCAAATTTCCAGAACAACTTATTGGATTTTTTTTCTGTAATATAAACAGATGCTTGTTGAGGAAACAAATACATGATGGATTCTCAATTTGGACCTACAGGTTAAGACTAATTTGAATAGAACGTGCTGGCCCACTTGGCATTTCCTCTTCTGTCCCAGTTTCTGACATTAAAATCTGGGTAATTAAATAATTTAAAACATTCAATAGTGAATTTTTATACAGATGTTAATATACATTAAGAAATGTTTGTAAGACACAGGAGAACAAAGTATGCCTGTCTTCTTCTAGGCAGACTGACTAAACTCCTACTTTGAAAGCTACATCTACTCACTCTAACCAATGTGTGTAATATGGCAATAAGTTTCTAGAGGGGGTTGATTTTTTAAGGTGAGACTGCATTCTTTCTTCCTTTTTTGGGCTGTGAAACTTTGTTTTGTGTGATTTTTAAATGTAGAAAATGAATGATAAAATTTACTTAAAAACTACTTTGTAGGGAAATGAGAGGACACTGAAAGATGGCTTTTATGCTTGTAGCTCTGTGTTGTGCTCTTTGGAGTGAATAATGTTTCAAGCATGGCTCCTGGGTCTGAGCTCAAGGATCACTCATGGAAGGGCTCAGAGGACCATATGTGGTGCTGGGGATTGAACCTGCATTATCTATATGCAAGGTAAGCACCTTGCACCTAAACACTGTACCTGTTGCACTATCTCATCAGTCCCAGTTTTACCATATTTTCCAATACTTGGTGGAACCATATAAAAGTATTGGTTTTGGGATGTAACACAACCATATCTTATATGTATTATTTGATAGTATAGTATTTGATAGTATTTGATAGTATTTGATAGTATTTGGCTGTTATCTACTTTCTATCATACTCATTAATTGTCTCAAAGACAAAATTAGTGCACCCAAAACTCAATTCAGTGTCTGTGTCAAAAGTGATTTTTAGTCAATATTAGCTATTGCTATTATTCCATGTGAAAGAGCAGCAATCCAATGTGATGCCATCTTATTTAGATTAATGTGCTAAGGCTCAAGACTAAAGTTATCAGAAATACAATTACATTGTTCATAACTTGAAATGACTTTTTCTGCTCCCAAATCCTTTGCTTTGGTAACCAGATTGAATGGTCCTTCAATCAGTCCTGGTAAGTTCCTACCAGGCTTGCCATTTCTCTCCAGACATAGCAGATATTGACTAGTCAGATATTCATGTCCAGTCTTGCCATTGTCTGACAGCTCAGCATGTAGAGAACATGGGTGATTTTTTAAAACACTTTTTTTATTATACCACCTTGAGACATACAATTTCAAAGGTGTTCACAATTGGTTCTTGGTAATACAGTATGCCAGCACCCATCCCTCCACCAGTGCTCCATTTCCACCACTAATGTACCCCACCCCCTCCCACCCACCCCCAGGCTGCCTCAACAGCAGGTAGCCCTGTTTCCCTCACTTTCTCTCTGTGTCTCTCTCTCTGTCTCTGCATCTCTCTCCCTCTTGTTTTACACATTGTGGCTAGCCCTGCAGGTATTTAGAGTTTAAAACTTAAGTCTCTTTGTGTATATTCAATGGTGAGTTTTAATCTGCCATTACCATTTCACACATTTCGAAAAACACTGGTATCTATTATATCCTATTAATGAATGCAGTCATTCTATATCTGTCCTTTTTCCTTCTGACTAATTTCACTCAGCATGATAGTCTCCATGTCCATCCATTTGCAGGTAAATTTCATAATTTCATCTTTTCTGACAGCTGCATAGTATTCCATAGTGTAGATGAACCACAGTTTCTTTAGCCAGTCCTCTGTTCTCGGGCATTTAGGTTGTTTCCAGATTCTAGCTATAGTGAATAGCGCAGAGATGAATAAAGAAGTACAGATAGTGTTTCTGCTATGTGTTTTTTGGTCTTTCGGTATATTCCCAGGAGTGCTATTGCTGGATCAAATGGGAGCTCAATGTCTGGTTTTCGGAGGAATGCCCAAATTATTTTCCAAAAAGGGCTGGACCAGTTGGCACTCCCACCAACAGTGGATGAGAGTCCCTTTTCCCCCCCACATCCACGTCAGCACCGGTTGTTCTTGCTGTTTTGGATGTGTGCCAGTCTCTGTGGTGTGAGATGGTACCTCATTGTTGTTTTGATTTGCATCTCCCTGATGATTAAAGATGAAGAGCACTTTTTCATATGCCTTTTGGCCATTCGAATTTCTTCTTTTTGGAAGCTTCTGTTCATTTCTTCTCCCCATTTTTTGATGGGGTTGGCTGTTTTTTTTCTTGTGAAGGGATACCAGTGCCTGATATATCCTGGATATTACCCCTTGTCAGATGGGTATTGGGTGAATATCCTTTCCCACTCTGTGGATTGTCTTTGTATCTTGGTCACCATTTCTTTTGAGGTGCAGAAGCTTTTCAATTTTATATAATCCCATTTGTTTAACTTTGCTTCCATTTTCTTGGTCAGTGGTGTGTCGTCTTTAAAGATACTTTTAGTTTCGATGTCGTGAGGCGTTTCTCCTATGTTTTCTTCGATGTACCTTATAGATTCATGTCTGATGTTGAGATCTATAATCCATTTTGATCTGACTTTTGTGCATGGCGTTAAAAGGAGGTCTAAGTTCATTTTTTGCACGTAGCTGCCCAGTTTTCCCAGCACCACTTGTTGAAGAGGATTTCTTTGCTCCACTTAATATTTTTTGCTCCTTTATCAAAGATTAAGTGGTTGTATATTTGAGAGTGTGTTTCGGGATATTCAATTCTATTCCATAGGTCTATGGGTCTGTCTCTATACCAATACCACACTGTCTTAATTACAACTGCTCTGTAGTAGAGCTTGAGGTTGGGGAAAGTGGTACCTCCCATCTTCTATTTCCATGGGTGATTTTTCAAGGAAGTATGGTGGTAGGTGTTGGCAGCTCTAGAATATATTCCAGAGTGATTCTAGGATCAAGGAGAAATTAAGAGGGAGATAAGCCTAGGAGGAGAGTCCAGTATCCAGTAACTTTAGGTGAGATTGATTGGGCTGTAAAGGACATCTCATATCCTGGCCATGGGCAGACAATTTGGAATCTCCTAGCTAATAAACAACAACAAATTCGAAAAAGGGTAAGTAGTATACCCCAAATGTGTGCCTGAGGTCTTGGTAGGAAAAGCCCGGAATCAGATGAGCTGGCCAGCAGAGGGCACCCTGGAAAACTGAGCTTCATCATTGAGGGTATTACCTCCAAAAAGGAAGTGGTAGCCTTCACAAAGGCTCATGTGCCTACCATGAATTGACAGTCTTTAGCACAGAGGCAAAAGGGAGCAGAATTCTTACCTAAACTCTGCTTGCAAAGCCTAGTTCTCTTGAGGCTCCACAATTAAAAGAAGGAAGAATTTTGTTATGTTTTTCAAGTTCTTTCTGGTCCTAGGTCATGGTTGGTAACGCTGTTAGAGAACAGGTTGAAATTTGGGTGACTCCATGTGAGACAGAGTTCTATTAGGAGCCTTGTAATTGGGTTGCATTAAGGAATAATAAAATGCTGTCATTTACTTATTTAAATGCGGTAGATACATTCATTTACTCATTTATGAGTTTTTAAACAATTTATAACTAAACTTTAGGTTACAGACAAGTTTTGGTTTAACAGCAAAAATGTAAAATAAATAATAAAAAGAGAATAAAACATATTATTTTTCTATTTGCTATTGCTTTTTAACTGTCTTGTTCATTTATTCTTATTTTTGTTCTAATTCTTGTTCTATACGTGTTCATATATTTTTTATTTGTATGCTTTTTGTTATTATTCTTGTTCTTACAAGGGAAGCACCTTAATTTCATCACTGTACTATCTCTCAGGCCCAGACTTCTTATAAACTGTCTTCCCTCTATTAACCCTTCTCCCTCTTCAGTTTCTATTCGAACATCTTATTTGTGTGTTTCTTTCATTGTTATTGATGACCCAGTATCAAGGCACTATTATTAACTTAAGATCACATCTTACATTAAGGTTCACATTTTGTGCTATATATAGTCCAATGGACGCAGATACACCCAGCAGAGCAGATACCAACTT